>OX632364.1:1850192-2067692 GCA_951751655.1 Ophion costatus
CAACATACCCTAATCAACATACCCAACATACGAGCTTCCTAATCAACATACCAAAAAAACATACCACTTTCAGAATTTTCTCATCATTTTTTATTTCAACCCTTAAGGAGTAATGATGATAGAATTCTGAAAATTTTGTATGTTTTTACATGAAGTATTCAGGAGGTCGTGTAAAAATTTCATGACGATTAAGAAGCTATTTATTGAACAATTAACATTAACATGTTTTATAGGGACTCAACATCCTTAATTAATAATTAAGTTCATCTTGTTCGAAAATGAATTGATAACTAACTCCCATTTCTTCATAATCACTGTAACGAACGGTGTAGCTTATCTGACTAGGAAAATCGCACGGGTTTTATAACAAAACCCACAAACTAAAATTGCATTATTCGAATTGGAGACATGGCCCATTTGTCAGGTGCTTGTAGTAACAAACTCCTGCTTCCTCCGATAAAGACGACGTTGAAATATGATCGGCTCGTTATCGTACTCATATGCACCTTCATAAAAAAAAAAACATTCGATATGAACGGACGCGCATAACTGTATATATTGGTATTGTGACTGTTGTGTAACATGTAATATGGGAACCAAACGATTTGCGGTTCCAGTATACACCTCTGCGATAAATCCATTCGCTGTATATATCGACACGTAATAATACGTACGCGGACCAATTACCGTGACATATTGATTAAAATGAAAACCAATAAGATGTTCAGGTAGTTCCCACTTCCAGTCTGGACCATTACAATGAAAAAAAGGCGTGGATAAAAACCAAGATTTCTCAGAAAGTCCGAAGCGAGTTGAATAAAAATCCTGAGGGGTTACATCTACCTAGAGGCTCGACAAAAATGGACAAATTCCGATTTTTTTCTGGGAAATGGTTGGTGCAGAGAACCGCATTTTTTTCACACAAAGGAACAAATGTTGGAAATACAGAAATAACAATACAGGAAGAACAAAAACATAGCCGCCGGTAGATGATGAAATTTTTTTGCGTTTGGCGGTGAACGCTCTCCAGCTTAGACGGTCCATCTGAAATCTGAAAACCATTTTAGGGTCATTTAAGTTAACAATAAATACAAGTTGCCGACGATCGTCGATTCTCAAAATTATTATTTTTAACAACGTGTCGACAAATTGAAACTCGAGCACACAAAATCTCCGAAAAAAGTCGTAACTATCAAAAAATGAAGATCGATTTAAAAAAAATGAGATTGTCAATAACCCTTGAATTCTTCTTATCGTATCTCCTTCAAATTTGAAAATAATCCGTCAAGTTGTTCTCGAGATATCATGTCCACCGACTTTGAAAAAAGTGTTTCAAGAAACATGGGTTTAAATATCGAAGTATGGTGCTGCTGCAGCTCGCCCGGCCGACAGTTAGAAGCTGTAGCTCATTCAATTTTAGTAATATTTCAATGAAATTTTCAGGGAACATAGCTAAAAGGTGATACTGCCGAATAAAAATAAATTTGGAAATTTTTGTTTTACCCACGGAGGTAAATGTAGCCCGTTAAATAGTACAATCTTCATTTGTGATAAAAATTTTGCGACGCAAGTTCTTCCCAAAAAAGTGGAAGTTGAAACAAACCTTTTCAGTTGCTTTGCAGATTCAAAGTTTATTTTCAACTAACGAATACTGCAGAAAAACGACAACCCTCTTTCCGTAAGAACCGGAACAGAATTTATCTCGCCGTTTCTTCAAAATTTTATCCATTGTCAACTAAATCACGGTTTCAGTATAAACCTCCATTACTATAAAATGATTCATCTTTTCAAACTATCGATACATATAAATAGTCGTGGTTCATATTTCGGGACATCATGGTGCATACGTGTTGGCCAAGATGGTAACTACCAACAATTTGATAACTGGTTCGAAAGTATAAAAAATATGTAAAATATAACATTACGGTTAAAGCTGCTAGAAGTTCTTTTTCAGTAGAGAAAAACTAAACTTTTCAGTAGAGAAAACTAAAGAAAAAACAAATTTGGGTGGGCTCATTATGTTGAGTACTTCGATCTTCTAGTATTCTAGAATTTAGAGCTGGCTTTATTCAAACTTACTCAAACGAATTAGTACTTTGCATTCAAAATTAATTTACTGGCGTCATACGTATACTTAATTCTACTCAAATGTATATTTCCGTGTACATGTACCATTAAATTTCTAGCCGCAGAAAATAAATCCTAACTTTGACAACTTATTTTAGGAGTACGAACAAAGGAATAGAATTTATTTTGAGGGGATTTATTTAACAAATATTAAAGGATATTAAAAAATGATTATTATAATTTTCATACAAAATGGCGGTGACAGAGCCCATCTTGAGAAATACGTTTTTTACAAATAACTTCACGGGAGGACGATTTTCTTATTAAGTAAAAGACCTGGAACAAAAACCAAAAAAAAATATAACCTACATATCATTAGCTATGGGACTGCGTAGGGATTTCTTTATTAAGTTTTGACAAAATGGCGCGTTTTGAAAGAAATAAATTGATTTTTTGCCAAAAAAAATAAGCAGTAATTATTTATAAAATAAAAGTTTGCATTTAATAAAAAAAACGGCTACGTACACCCATAGAGAATGTAATCGTGAAGCTCCTATCAATACTTCAAATCGATCCATGCAGAGGTGTTCAAGAATCCGTCATCCCAGTTTGAAAAAAGTTTTGCCGCAGCGCCTCGGAACTTTTTTGAAACCGACAATTGGTTCTTTAACCGTACAACCGTACAACGCCGTACAAACAAAACCGAAACTCATCAGTGAACAAAACATTACCCCATTGCCTCATATTCCACTGGAGATGTTGGCGAGCGTACGCTAGACGAGCTCAGAATACAGCATGGACGTATCAACTTTTATTTAATGAAAATAACGACGAATGAAATTATGGTGAGCGAAGGCCGAACCGTGTCTAAAATGAGTCAGTGCTGTTTCCTGAATTTTTTTACAAATAAAAAAATGGAAAATTTTTCGAATTTTTTTCGCAAATTTAACTAGCAACTAGTGCAAAGTTGTGAAAAAGTCGAAAAAAGCTGGTTTTTTCATTTTGATGATGATTACACGATGTTTAGGAACAATAGACTCCTTCAATTGTTTTGTAAACTTCGATCAATCGGTCCCAAAAAACAGCGCGGCAGATCAATTCGCAAATTTACAGGGATATTGGGGATACATCAAGCTGGAACGAATCTGGCAACCCTAGTCTTTCCATCAACGCTTGTAGTATAGTGGTAGATTTACTGAAAAGCCGTAAAACGTTAATTTTTTGTACTTATTTCGGTAAATATTTACAAGTGAGGCTCCGCCCTAATTGGCTCCAAAAAATTTTTCACGTGTTCGGGGTCCATTCTGCAGTACGAAAATATGTTTTTGATGAGGGAGGGGTATTTTATTAAGAAAAAAAAATATTTCCGGAAAATATTCGATTTTTGAAATATGTTTTGTGTATGCTTACTCTAATTTATTTGGGTTTGTTTGGGTTTCTTTGTCATCGTTTGGTGACACTTGATGTCACCAAATCCGTTTGCTCCGTACCTTTAAAAAAGTAAAAAAAATCGTCTGGGGTTTGAAATAAGGGTTGAAATTTTCTTCTCCTGACTTAAATATTATGAACAAAGTGCCCTGAAATACATGAACTCAGTACAAAATTTCTAAACCCCTTTTCTACCTGGAGCCCC
Source organism: Ophion costatus (assembly GCA_951751655.1). Taxonomy (NCBI): domain Eukaryota; kingdom Metazoa; phylum Arthropoda; class Insecta; order Hymenoptera; family Ichneumonidae; genus Ophion; species Ophion costatus. The sequence goes on from OX632364.1 coordinate 1,853,893, forward strand.
ACTTGTAAATATTTACTTACCCTTTTCTCATATCAATGTTAAGGATGAAAAAAAAATTCTCATCCATCAATGAAAGAATTTTGTAGGAAATTCAAGTTTTCGAACATGCCCTTTAAATCCTTATGTGATCATTGGTTGCTCCGATATCGATGATCAAAGACAAAAGGATCCTTTTTCATTCAAGGTCGGATATCTCAGCGAAAAATTGACGTAGAGAGACTAATTAAAAAAAAACGAAATTAAAGCTCAAGAAACACGCTAACTGACCTATCCATTGATTTCAATGAAAAAAAAAAATTCCTGAGCTCGGTGAACGTTGAAAAGACACGAAAAATTCGGACATTTTTTTTCTCGTGCTATATCTCATGATTGCGCGATAACCGTAGCTCACAACAAATTTTTGCCGACACATCTCAAAACTAGAAACTTGAAGTTTTAAAATGATATTTTTTAATTCTCGATACGACCATTTTTCACACAGATACAGCGCTTCAAATAACACTTAAAAAAATGCAAGAAGCTTTTTGTTCCTTTAATTTTTTGGACTAGTGTATATGTTATTTCAATATTGAATCTTCGAATGATTGCACGAAAAAATGTCTACAACACCCTGTTTCATACATGTTCCCGTACGCACTTGGCATATTTTATTTATAACTGCAGAAATTCATGAAAGAAATGCCCTCTAGGGTTGTTTATTTCAAAAGAGTAATCGCGTTGACGAGTTTAGTACGAAATAAACTGTATAATTAAAAGTTTATTCGAAATAATACACCGTTGTAACACAAAAATCAGAAATACATTTTCTTTATTTCTCAAACCGTGTTCCTTCGGTTTGATTTTCTGAAAATTTATTTTCGAAACTGGAAAAAAAATTCACAAGAGTGCATTACATCGTCAAAGGACTTTAAACTCATTACTTACTCGAATATATAAGGGACCGACTAATGCTGTAATGCAATGAAAGGGAACGAGAGCGAGAAACGCCGAGAGAGGGGGGAGGGAGGGCGGGAGAGAGAGAGAGAGAGCGATAGAGTACCTCACAAAAGTATACACTCCAGATATATATGTATGAAACAAAGGACGAGAAACGCATGCCTTTCAACGGGTAATTTAATAACTCGCAGCGTTCTCCTTAATTCCGTTGCCTAGGGTGAGGGAAGTAGGAAGAGTGGATTTAACGAGCGCGCCTCTAGGATTGATTGCAATTAGGCTCGAATAGTGCCCGTAGTAGCAGTGCTGAGTTAGGTGCCAGTTTTGCGAGACTCCCCGTCGTCTCGACGACGTGGCTTCGCGAAACAGACGACGAAATCTACGTTCCATCAGTCGTTCCAGTTCGAATGCATCTTCTTGGGTTGGACAAATAAATGCGTTAATGTAAACAGAAATAGACGGTAAAACGAGAAACATCACGAGAAAATCTTACCCAAATATATTCAATGCCTTACTCGACCCGTCCATTGTTTCATCGATGTCAGATTATTTCTTAAGGGTTCTGCGACGACCCGAAAACCAGGGTGATTATAAAAAAAGAATTTAAAGGAATTTGTTAAATGGGTGAAAAATCATTTGGACATTCATTTTTATGTACATTAACAGAGTTATTTGTCAAATTTCATAAAACAATATTAGCAATTAACGAAGTTATAAACGACCCCGTGAACGACGTTTGGACGTGAGGGTCTCAACGATGAACTTGATTTTGGGCACCCGGTTGATCTGAACAAAAAAAAACAAGATATTTCTTAAAATAGATAATATTGACTAATAAGCCCCGACTTTTTCTGTTACCGTGTCTCAATCATTAAAAAAAATCAATTTTCTTCTATTTTTCGAAGAAAAATGACATCATAATTGATAATAAACAAGGGAAAAAATTATAAGAAGAAAAACGTTCGTCAGGACTAAGCTACTATTATACTAAATAAGTGTACCAATTTTCAAGTCAATCATTGGATGTCGAGAAACGGTGTACACCGTTCTGAGAAACATAGATTCGAGAAAAACCCGTTTAGAGTTTTATTAGCAGTTCGGTCGTTGTAGTCATAAGTTTACTGACATTCAGCGATTCCTGCACCATATGTTGGACCTACCTCTTCAATTTGAGTTATCCGAAGCGACGAAGGAACGCTCGTCATTTTCACAGTAGCGTAACCCCTTAATTGTAGTCACTTTTGTCGTTAATATTTCTCGAGTACATCGACGCGTTCGCGGCCACATCGTAATGTACAAGACAAGGAAAGTGTGTGGAATATAATCGCGAAGTCTAACAAGGAACATCCCTCAGGTGACACCCTTCGATTTTGTTGAAATTTGGATATGTTATAAAGCACCGAAAAGTAAGCAATACGTATTTTTTTTTATCGGCGGAAAAACGGTTTTAAGGGGTGAAACGCGCCCTCGAAAATAGGGGTGTTTTTCGTTTTTCGTCGATAATGGTATCGTTCTCATCTCCAATGTATAGTACATGAAAAAATAAACATTGTTGCAATTTGAATTTTTTTTATATCTCATACCGTTAAAACGTTATCGACGAAAAACGAAAAAACATCCCCATTTTCGAGGGTGCGTTTCACCCCTCAAAACCGTTTTTCCGCCGATAAAAAAAAATACGTGTCTCAAAATTTTTGATGCTCTATCACATATATGAGTTTCAACAAAATCGGAGGCGGACACCTGAGGGATGTTCCTTGTAAGATACGCATACATTGCGCTTTAGTAAAAGTGTAGAGTTCATGACTGAACGCATTCCCTTATTGAAGAAATATAAATCTAGGTCGACCTCACCTAGTCTCTCTCTCTCTCTCTCTCTCTCTCTCTCTCTCTCTCCCTCTCACACACACACACCCTCTCTCTATGTTTCTATCGTGCAACCCTTTTGCTTCATTATATCCACTACTGAAGCATCGCGCCATTTTTCGCGACGGTATGCAACTTCATTAACGAAATGACTCACATTATTTTGAGCTGAAGCATGCACAGTACATTATACATGCATCCTGAATTATCTCATGTCCGAAGACACAGCCCAAATATATTCATATAAATATATAGTAAACAAGAATAAACCCAGTAAAGTCTTATTTCTCACCGCTAAAAATGGATTCTTTTTTATTCATGTGCACTTGATAGTGAGCAAGCAAGTCAACGTTGGAAAAGACATAAATTATTACGTTTAATCGTGAAGCCTAGAGAAACATTTAAAAAATCATGTAATTTACAACAACGTCAGGTAAGCAATAAAAAATGTTTTAATGATCATGTATGCTCTCGGATTGTTTGAATTACATGCACATAATTCGGCGTCTATTGATTATATAAAATTGTATATTTTTGTTTCATTGGTCATTTTTTTACCCATAGTCAAGTTTAAAGGGACTGAAAGTCACCTGCCAATTTCACGATGAGCGATCGCGGATATTCTGTCAATGCTTCTCTATTAGTCAATTTACGAAGTTTGTAGTGAAAATGGACAACGTTTATTTATTCGGTGGCTTGAGTCCTTCCTCGCCCTACGTATACAATAATTGTTGACACTCAAAAGAATCGACAGAATCGAATTTAACGCCTGGAGGGACATGTTGAACAGTTTGTGTTTACCTACTTGAAATAGCCAAATATCCGTACAGAGGATGAAGTACTGTGCCATTTTCCAATGAGTCCTCCATCTGAAACGTAGGTTTGTCGCATGTAACATATGGTTGTATAAACCACCGCACGTTCCTGCAGAGTTGGTCGGTTCGAATATTTACCGATACCATATATAGAGACGCATTTATCCTGTCTCGAAACATCATTCGACGGGAAGGAAGGATACACGTGCTATCAGAATTGCTTGTTGAGTGTGTGACACATGCACGTACGAGAACGAAGAGAACCGGATCCCATCGGTCTATTTACTCGGCTCCGGAAATTCTCCTTCCTCCATCGATCATTATTATCGATCCTGGACTACATACGAGAGTGATCTGCCTCTCTTGCTGCATCGGAGGGGGGAGGGGCGCCCTCTTTCCTCAGTATGTGACCGTCGCGGATATTGATAAATACAGAACTTGACATTCTTGCTTGACAGAACGAAGGGACCGCGTACCCAAATTCATCGACGATCAGTAATGTTCTTAATCCATCCATATTTGTGATTAACCTTAAACATTTATTGCGCCATCATTTTTCCTTTTTTTGGCATTCGTTCAATTGATCAAAATGAGTATATTCGCACTCGTTCATTAAAATATATGAATAGTAAAAGCTCTTATACCGCTTTCATTGGTGTCCCCTTTCTGCCTGCCTTCAAACTTTCGGTCTCGCTTTTACTTAATTCCGCGCAAAGTTCCTTGCTCTTGATCGCAGTACCGTGGAAGCATTCTGCTCTTCAACCTTACCTTTTCGATTCTCAGTGATGCCTTACCTCCTCGTTTCTTTTCTACTAATTTAAAATACTTTTAAGGGTCTCTATGATCCAGACGTGTCCAAAGTTTTCAGAGTACCTACCGAGAATTGTACTGTCGTGTTTCCTTTACCTTACTCATACCATTGGAGATTACAATATTCGGTCTTAGTACTCAATTTGCGTATCTCAATTGGGACTGCCTCGCTATCATAAGAGTTCTGAACTCCAACCAAGATTGAAACCAATGTCCTCGAGTCTACAATTTTACCCACTATCCTGGTTCAATATGTATTAGGAAGTGTTAGGAAGGTCGATACAAAGCCTTAAGGGTGATGGGTCACCTCTTTAGGAACATATCTAACCTAGATTACCTTAGTCCATAGTCGAAGTCGATTTCGGATTATCATGATAAATATGATATTTGGGAAATTGCCCAAAATTAGGTACTGTCTCGATCATAATGTTCAAACAGACAATAACTGGTAACTAAAAACTTATTTGCGTCTCAGCTTAATGTGTATTCGATCGACAAACACCAATACAATCATCTGTATCCACACAACGAACTAAATAGGACGTGTTGAATAGCTAAAAACTTGTCGAAAAATAAAAAATACCCCGTATGTCAATGCTATTTTTAAAAAATAGTATTAACATAAGAGGTAAACGAGTTAGTACCTACTTTTGGGGAATTTTCCAAAAACCATGCTTACCACGATAACTTGAAATCCTTAGACTTTGGACTAAGGTAACGCAGGCTAGATATGTTCCTCACGAGGTGACCTATCACCCAATAAAGGCTTTGCATCAACCTAATACCCTGTATATATGTATATATGTATATATATATATATATATGTGTGTGTGTGTGTGTGTGGGTGTATGAAGTTCTACATGAACATAAGTTGAAATGTGCAAAAGGTAGGAGGTTCGCTTCTTGTAGCGAGCATTGAATTCTAAAACCGTATTATATGATCGATATTATCGGGTCAGAGCTCAATTCCCGATAATCCTCTAGAATTGGAGTAGCTTGGCGCAACTCTTAAATGGAACGAAGTACCGCGGTATGGTATCGCGGGTACCTGAGAGCCCTTAAAAAGCGCATACGTCTTTCATATGTACTTATAATAATAATAATCCCCCGTGAAGGAAGCGCTCGGAGTGTCTCGTTGGAACGCTGTGGCTTTTAATAGTCCATGGAAGGACCCTTAACTGAGCCAATAAAAGGAGGGAAAAAGTTGAAGGAAGACGTTTCCGAGATTGGCTGACGGTTTTAGAAAAATCTTATTTTCTGCTTCCTATAGGTCTCAAGAGTGGTAGAGGGACACGTTATTAAACGCTTTTGTACGTATAATCCGCTGGATAGGAGTCGGATTGTTAAGGGGTTAGGCTACTGTAATAATCTAAAAATCAGGGTTTAAAAAAAATGTTGAACGAATAAGTAAGTTAATTGAAAGATCGTTTGGACATTCATTTTCCATGTGGATTAACAATGTTGTGTACCAAATTTCAACGACAATATTAATAATTAAAGAAGTTATGACCAATCTCGTGAAAAACCATTAGCCGTGAGAGGCTCAACGATGTACTTGATTTTAGCCACCCGGTTTATTTGAAACAAAAAATAACGAATTTATTCTTCAAATAGATAATATTGACTAAGACTCGATCGAGCTTTTATTTGCAATCGTGTTTTAATCATACAAAGAAAGAGTTTCAATTTTTGTGAACACCCATTTTCAAGGTGATTTTTGGGGAATTAAATTTGGAGAAACGGGCAATCTACAGTGTTAATATTTTCCAGTTATATTAATGTATGTTTTAATTAACGTTTTAAAGGGTCTTCTCACTTTAGACGCTAAAAAAGGCTATTTTCATGATATTCTGATAGGTTTATATTATAGATATTGATATAAAAGTTGTTATACTTTAAATACACTTTCGAAATAGATTTTTTTTTAAATATTTTTTTAAGCCACTATTTATAAACGAAAATCGTCTACCCTGTTGATGAAATCTCGGAGATGGATCATCCGAAACAAAAAAATCAAACGGTTTTAGATTCAGTATGTCAATGGCTATAGCGCATATCAGATGATTTTTTAAATTTGCAAAAATGACAAAATGGCGGACATTTTTCGAAAAAAAACAAACAAAAAACGTGTTTTTCCACCGGTTTTGGCAAAAAAAAGAACGATAATATGAAAATTAAAAAAAATTCTTGATATGCGCTATAGCTATAGTTGTAAAGAATGTGGGGTTAACATTTCATAAGAATCGGTTCAGTATTTCAAAGATATTATTAACACGATGTCGAAAAACGTTGTTTCGAAAAAAAACGCATTTAAAGTTTGCTTCGGTTACGTAAATACATGAAAAAATACATATATTTTAATGTATTTATTGAGTGTAACAACTTTTATATCGATATCCGTAACATAAACCTATGAAAAAAATTATAAAAATAGCCTTTTTTAGCGTCTAAAGTGAGAAGACCCCTTAAATGTTTTCAAAGCATTATATTCGAAATTGTACATGTTTTTATTGCTTTATAATTACTGTCTTTCCGGGTCACGAGAAGTAAAAATTTTTTTGTAAAAATCAGAGGACTTTTTTTCAAAAACCGCCACTTCGTCCATTTTTCCTGAAAAAAACACATTAGTGAGCCGAACGACAACAAAAAGAGAATTAAAATAATTTGCTTGTTTCAGATGACTTTTGATAGAAATTTAATTTCGAAATATCACCTTGAAAATGAGCGTTTACACTAGAATACGGCCTCAAAGTTTCACTAGCCGTTATATCGTCGGAATCATAAGTTTTCCGTCAATCTGTGATTCCTGCACCATACGTGGAACCTCCCTCTTCCATTTGAGTTGTCTCAAGCAGCGAACGAGAGTTTTGAAATTTTCACAGTAGCCTCACCCCTTAACATTAAAAAAAACTCGGCTTTCTTTATTTTAGGAGATAAAAAGGAAAAAAAAATAACTTTGCATTCTTACTCAACGAGATTTAAAAAATGGCACCTCACATGCCAGGGTAAGACATTTCCTATTGTTTCGGCTTTTTTTTCATGTATGGGAAATATGGAAAATAATTTAATTGAGTTTCTAATTTAATATTCGGTTTTGGATCAACATTCTAGACAAAATATCCAAATGTCAGGTCCGCAACTGATTCCGTTTACGACCTAGAGGCCCATGACATACGGACGGACAGACAGCAGAGTGACATTAATAAGATTCCGTTTTGCCCTTTGGGTACGGAAGCCTAAAAAGATGAAATATTCTGACCCAACACGCTATGTATGTGAGTAAATGTATAAGCCTATGCGTGCGGGTATACGTATTGCTCTCGATCGCTCATCAAATACTTCATGAGGCTCTGATGTACATACATATGTTCGACTACACAAAAGCCAATATTGGAAAAATGATCCTTTCGTGTCTCTTGACACATTTGACATCGCGACCGCAAACTTCTGCTATTCTACTTCCCTCTCGCTTGCTCTGTTTCCTTCACGTTTTCCCTCGCTTGTTACAGTAGCCTTAACAGTCCATTTCATGAGGCGTTGCGTCGAGTCTTGCAGAACAAATAGTAGAGGAAAGTTCGCGCGTACAACGGGTATACTTGGATGCGGGTCACGAACGAACCGTTCGATGTGTAACTAAACTCCGCTATCTTCCATCCTCCGTGCCACCCGTTCCTCTTTTTCTCCCGCGCGTCTTCTCCAAGAGTTCTACGCCACCGTGAAATGCTTTCCCCTTTGGTACACGCCGACGAGGAAGCGAGAGAGTAGGAGAGAGAGAGAGAGAGAATAGGAAGACACACAACGGAGAATAGGTATTTGCCGCAAGGCTTGTCGCCCACAATGCATAGGTACAAATTTCTTTGACATTCTGTCGACTTTTCTGCTGATATTTGTCTTCCGGTACATCAAAGTTTGACTAAAATGGCTTTGAAGCGAGGCATTTTCACGAAAAAGACCGATGGTGGAGGATGAACGATTTTTAAGGGAGCTTTCCAGTGTGAAATTTTCAAAAAATCGATTTTTTTTTGCTTTATCGAATAGTATACACTCTTCCGAATATTCCCTGAAATTTTCATGCCGAAATTCAGATTATTTCGGTTACTGTACAGCATTTCTTGGAAGAAGGCAACGGAGCGCTACAGCTACAGCGAAACGTTGAACGCGTTTTTCTCGAAACAGCATTTTTCAAAACGGTGTCCAACTTGGAGGGCAGAGTTTTAAAGCTATCGAGTTGAATTTTTTACACAATATTCTTAACGTCATTGTTTATCGTGCTATGGAAGCTTTTTTTTTTTGACATCTTCCTATTTTTTTGTAAAAAAAACTGCCAAAAAAATGCTAAAATCGATACTTTTTTTCAAACCGGCGCCATTTTTGCAAAAAAAAAAAAGCCTCCATAGCACGAAAGCCAATTATATACCGATCAATAATCTTTTTGTGTTTTTTGTTTCAGATCAAAATTGTGACCCCCAACGTGGACACCACATCCAAGTGCATTTTCTGCAACAATTGTTTCATCATTTTTATAGATATTAATTAATAAATAAATCGATCTTTAAAAAATTGTTTTGTATTCTTCAATACCCAATTAATATACAAAAACAAAACCAGACCGATTAGATTATTTTTTCTTTAAAAAAAAAAATCGCGAAAAACAGCGATTTTTCGGGCTGTCACACTGGAAAGCTCCCTTAACTTATTCGTCAGTGCAACATGTTACTCTTGTTATGCGAACAATGTTACTCTTGTTGCGTTGACAAATGAGATTTTTTTAAACGTTGAAAATGACCCTCTGTACACCGAAATTTATCATCATTCGGTCGGTGCCACTTTTCATTCAATTGGAAGGTATTATTAGCGCTGTTGATAGCGAAATTCCTCAAAAAGTGAATGCCCGGCAATTTTTCATATGGTGGAATGTCAAGCATACAAGACTTCCGAGCTATCACTTTTGCAAGTATGCCATTTTTGGACGTTACTCTTGTTATATGAACAATGTTACTCTTGTTACATTGACAAATAAGATTATTTTTAAACATTGCAAATGATATTCTCTGAAATTTATCATCATTTGGCCGATGCCATTTTTCATTGAATTGGAAGGTATTATTAGTGCCATCTGTTGACACCCAAATCCGAGTAGACATCAATGCCCCACCGTTTTCCGTAAGATGACATGTCAAAAATACAACACATCCGGGTTATGACTTTTGCAAGTATCCAATTTCTAGACATTACTCTCGTTGTATGAACAGTGTTACTCTGGTTATATTGACAAATAAGATTTTTTTTAACGTTGAAAATGACTTTCTATACTCGGAAATTTATCATCATTTTGCCGATGTCATTTTTCATTCAATTGGAAGGTATTATCACTGCGAAATATTGATAGCGAAATCCCTATCGACGTGATGCCCAGCAATTTTCCGTATAGTGGAATGTTGTCAAGAGTATGACACTTCCGGGACATGACTACTGCGAATATCCCGTTTCTGGAGTATAACGTTTCTGAATTCTAACAGCTGGCAAGGCAAACATAATCGCCTATATCGGCACGAGTTTTTCACAGTTTTCCTTCACCCTCGTGAACATGCGATACAGTAGGGTAGGAGAAAAAAATAGCCATGGGTAGCTAGCTGCGGGGGTCTGCCAAAACTTGGAAAAACTAAAGTGACAAGGGGTAAAAGTTGAAGGGGATCGTAAAAGTTTGCAAGGGCATACACGAATGAACATTGGAAGAGACTACTACGACTTTCACAACAAAAATATTTGGCTCTCGGGAAGCAATTGCAAAGTAATTTAAAAATCATTTTATATAATTCAAAGAAGTGTAATTTGCCTTCTTAGTTGCTGTAGAAAGTTAAACGCCAAGTATAAGCACCAATGTGTTCATATTTAACGTTGTATTTCTTAGTTCATTTTTTTATGTCCATCTGATCTTTGTACTTTACTGAGCAAGGTTCATTTTACTACACGCAAACGTTTGCATTTGTGACACGAGATTAACGACGTGTTTGACAGAGAAATTTTAATTTGCACACTGTTACAAGTATTCATTATTATTAATAACTAACGAAAACAGATGTGGCGAAAAACACGCTGGTAAAGACTAAACTACTATTACACTAAATAGGTGATCTAAATGTCAACGTGTTTTAAACATGTTTTAAAAAGCTTAGTTTTGAGGAAAACCCGTTTAAAGTTTTACTAGCAGTTCTATCGTGATCATAAGTTAGCCTTTAATCTACGATTCCTGAACATATGTCGGACCTTCCTCTTCAATTTGAGTTGGCCAAGGGACGAAGGATTTTCTTAAATTTTCACCGCAGCCTAACCCCTTAAACGCTATTTCTAAATACTTTCATTGGTTCAAGGGATGCTCCGGCGATATAGGGTGGCGCCTCGCTCGTGATGTCTTGCTACTATTGTTGCTGCTGTTGCTACGAGGACGAAGAGGAAATCGGTGGAGTGATCGGCACGAGATACGAGAGGCAAACGGGAAGAGGGAGCTTGTGCTCCGTTGGTGATAGCCGAAAGAGCGGAAAGGGCCTTGGCATAGCTTCCGGTGTATCGGCCTTGCTGTCACTCGTGATCGTGTCGGTGGCAATTTGTACGGGCCAGTGGCTACTCACGGAGGAGAAATTGCCCAAATCTTATTCCGCAAACGCCACTGCAGAGCCCGACAGTAAAGTGACGTACAGCGGTCTTTGGAGAGTCTGCGTCGCTACAAGTGAGTCGATCGCGTCCATCTCTCATCATCTTTATTTATCGTCTATAGATTTGTTCCTAATTTCATACCAATGTCATTTGAGCTCGTCACTTCAAAGAATCGCTTTGAACGTGTTTCAATGCACATCGTACGCAGACAGAAAGGGACAGTTTTAAGGGGCTATTCTACTGTGGGGAATGAAAAAAACGAATTTTTATTTTTTGCATTTTTCAACTCTATTCCATCATGAATCGATATCCAATCGCTGGTAAAGTCGATTTTCACTTTGTCGACTCAATACAGCACGTTAAGAGGGAATGATACCTTATCGCGGTCGGTATGGTAGAACGATTATAGATTCCCACGAATCTCTGAAACGGCTCTTCAGATCCCGTCGAAACTTTGCCAATCGACGTCAAATAGATAGACGAACGGCTGTCTTCTCCTCAAATTTTCCGAATTTGAGAAAAAAAATGTAGATTGCGTTATCATAAGCCAATCTACATTCTTTTTCTCAAAATCAGAAAATTTGCATACAGATGCGCATAAACTGTATGCGGTTAGGAATCTGTATGGGGTTATAAATCTGTATGGGACCAGCAGAAATTATTTTATACTTTTTAGTCTGCTTTGAAAGCGTGGTTAATTTTTTTAAAATAAAATATGTGAGTATGTGAGTATTCTACGAGTTATATAAAAACAAATCATTTCTTCTCAATTCTGTTACCAACCTCGAAACCCAGTGTACCGAAGGTGCATGCCAAATTTGAGCTCAATCGGCCAATTGGTTATCGAGATCTCGTGGCCAACGATTACAAAATAGTACAGTCGTGTTGTCGTTGAAAAACCCCGTAATCGGAGAAAATTAGGAGGCCAGTTTTTTGACAGGTGATCCTGTAGATGCCGCGGGTGCTAAAACAAGTTTGCCTAAAAATTGGGGTGTGGGGTTTTTATATAGGTGATGAAGGGGATGCGGGTGGATTGATGCCAAACGTCGACCCCGTGAAACAAAATGTTGAGAAAAATCCGGGCTTTAGTTTTGTACAGAGCGCCGAAGTCGTGGAAATACATTTTGAGGGTGAAAAAGTGGGGTGAAATTTTGAAAAATGATATTTAATTCAATAACTCTCTAGGAAAAAATTCGTACACTTTTTGTTCAAATGGGAACGTCGTAGCCATTGAAAAAACACGTTGATCAAGTATTTGTGTCATTACTCTCCGATAATATCTTCACCCACAAAAAAAATGTTGAAATACCAAAATAAAAATGTTTATCGAATAACTAAAAAACAACCGATTTTTCTGGTATGGTTTAAATGTATGAAATGTAGAGAATAAATGTCTCTATATTTTCGTTTCTGTGGACCACCCCTAAATTTTGATTTTCGAACCCCTCTCGAGTGTTGAAAATTCAAAATGAAGTTCTGGGAAAACTATTAACCGCACGAATTCGTCGTCGTGGAAAAATTTGTAGCTCGAACCCTGAGCTACATATTTGTCTACGGCGCCAAACTCGTATCTTTTCATTGTCGGTGGATAGTTTTCCCAGAATTTCATTTTGAATTTTCAACCCCCGAGAGGGGTTAGAAAAAGCAATATTCAAGGGTGATCCACAGAAACGAAAATACAGAGAAAATTATTCTCTACATTTCGTACATTTAAACCATCCCAGAAAAATCGATTGTTATTGAGTCATTCGATAAACAGTTTTTTTTGATACTTCAACAATTTTTTTGGCCGTGAAGATATTATTAGAGAGGGATGATCAAATACTGGATCGACGTGTCATTTCAAGGGCTATAACGTTCCATTCGAACAAAAATTGTATGATTTTTTCCTGAAGAATAGTCGAATTAAAACTGATTTTTCAAAATTTCACCTCACTTTTTCACCCCCAAAATGAACTTCCACAACTTCGGCGCTGTAGACAAAAATAAAGCCCGGATTTTCCTCAACGTTTTGTCTCCCGGCGCCCACCTCATGGGGGTTGTAATTTGACATTAATCCACCCGCATCCCCGTCATCCCCTAAAAAACCCTACACCCCGATCTTTAGGCAAACTTGGATTTAGCACCCACAAAAACACTTGTTAAAAAACCAGCCTTCTACCAATTTTTTCCGATTCCAATATACAGCACGACCGTACTAAAAGCATAGTTTCTGAGAAAAACGCGTTTAGAGTTGCTGCGTCTAGACCGCGCTCTCCGGGTACTCCTTATAATTTTTACAACTCGGATAATTTAATAAGTAAGTATCCTTGAACAGTTTCCACAGACGTATTCAGAAATGTCTATAGAGTGATAAAATCAAATGACAGAAAATATTTTTTCAACTTCCTAGACAACAATACTGCCTCAGGGGAATTCAAAAAGATTATTTCTTCAATTATACCGTTCGCGTATCGTATTTGGTTAACGTTAAAATATGTCCGGCAGCATTTCACAATATTCCAGTCCTGCTGCGACACTTTTAGTAAAGTTTACATAATCATGGAAATTCTATAGTGTACGTGTGACATGCATATACCGAGTTTAAAAGTGTTGCTTTCTAACGAAAAAGTATTGTCATTCCGAGGCGAGTTTTATGCGTAGACTTTTCGGTCGTCCGGGGTCTTCCCGTCAATGTGTGTGTGTACACACACACACACACACATGAGAGATGAATAGAACTGAGAGAAAAGTTTTGGCCTCGGTTGACCGATAAATTTTACTCAGGCACACTGCGGACGTATACGAATCCTCGGTGGCCTGGAGCATCGTGTTGCTGCAACATCAGAGGTACAAGAAGATGCATGTCCTTGTGAAAACAACTGGGCGAATGCTTATTGAGCCAAGAGAAAGGGGATGGATAGGATTGGGAAAGAGGGCGTGACGAAAAATGTGTCATTACGAGGGTTAAGGAAGCTTTCCAGTGTGACAGCCCGAAAAATCGCTGTTTTTCGCGATTTTTTTTTTTAAAGAAAAAATAATCTAATCGGTCTGGTTTTTTTTGTATATTAATTGGGTATTGAAGAATACAAAACAATTTTTTAAAGATCGATTTATTTATTAATTAATATCTATAAAAATGATGAAACAATTGTTGCAGAAAATGCACTTGGATGTGGTGTCCACGTTGGGGGTCACAATTTTGATCTGAAACAAAAAACACAAAAAGATTATTGATCGGTATATAATTGGCTTTCGTGCTATGGAGGCTTTTTTTTTTTTTTTTTGCAAAAATGGCGCCGGTTTGAACAAAAAGTATCGATTTTAGCATTTTTTTTGGCAGTTTTTTTTACAAAAAAATAGGAAGATGTCAAAAAAAAAAAAAAGCTTCCATAGCACGATAAACAATGACGTTAAGAATATTGTGTAAAAAATTCAACTCGATAGCTTTAAAACTCTGCCCTCCAAGTTGGACACCGTTTTGAAAAATGCTGTTTCGAGAAAAATGCGTTCAAAGTTTCGCTGTAGCTGTAGCGCTCCGTTGCCTTCTTCCAAGAAATGCTGTACAGTAACCGAAATAATCTGAATTTCGGCATGAAAATTTCAGGGAATATTCGGAAGAGTGTATACTATTCGATAAAGCAAACAAAAAAAAATCGATTTTTTGAAAATTTCACACTGGAAAGCTCCCTTAAGGCCGTATTCCAGTGTGAAGTCATTTTCAAGGTGATTTTTTGCGAATTAAATTGAAAGAAACAGACGGATCTACAGTGTTAGTATTTCACAGTTGCATTTGTGAATGTATGAAGTAAAATATTAAATGTTATCAAAGCAGTTTATTCGAAATTGTACATGATATTTGACATTGCGCAGGTCAAGTCGCGAATTTTTTTTATCGTTGGGCGTTGTGATTGCTGCCATCCTTGTCGTCTAAATTGAACGATTTTTTTAAAATTCTGTTGTTTACGGATCCGTTTACCGTTCAGCCCTCCAATAAGAAAGTTTATAGAAAATATCATGCACAATTTCCAATTTCGAAATAAAATGCTTCGACTAATTTAAGATGTTACTTCGAACATGTATAACTGTGGAACACTAACACTGCAGATTTAACGGTTTATCAAATTTTTATTCCCAAAATGTTATCTTGCAAATGACTGTTCACACTGGAATACGGCCTTAAGGGGGGCTATACATTTGCAACGATAAACCTGACGCACACTGTTCCACCAAAATCGGTGTAGGTTCGTCAATTTTTACAATTTCAGGGCCTGGCTAGTCTTAAAATATTCTTGAAAGTTCACGCTTTAACAATATGCAACAAAACCGATTTTTTTTTTGTTACCAGAGAGGTATACCCCCTTAATTATTTCCCGTCTAAATGTATATCACGCCTTAAGACACGTAGTATCCACTCGTGGAAACACCTGACGCGGGCATGAAAAAAAAAAAAAAGAAACGCCGATCAGCAGATTGGTGCAGTCGCGAGATTAGAAATCGATGAAATAGAAAATCTGTAGAGAAAAGACGTGGCGATTTGCGAATTGCGGAGGAAAAGAATGAGACGAGAAATTGATTGGGAATGCCCGAAGCTGTGTTAGAAGAGGATACCAACGATGTCGAGAATGTCTACGGTTCTGTGATAGCAGGGAATACCCGCCGGCGAAACGACGAGGACTACTGGGACTATGAGGAAATGACTCGTTACTTGGCGCACCGGAAACCACTCTCCTTCATCCGCCTTCAACTTGCCGCGAACCCTCCATACCCCCCCCCCCGGCCCTACGGCAACTCTCCATCCTGCAATTCCTTCGGATTCTTCGTGATCGGAAAATCTTGAACTCGGAAAATGTTCTCGGTCTCTGGTACATACAGAAAGTCTGATCACGTTGGTGAAACTGGAAAGTGTGGCATCTGGAACACCCCGACGATGAAGAAAGACTTCTTTTATCATTCTTCTACTTCGTTTTCTTCCTATCTGACACGTATCTCGCTCTTTCCTTGCCCTTTCGCCATACCCGAATTACGAACTAACGAATGGAACGAGCGCAAGAGGGGCTTTGATCAAGCTACTGTTCGACTTGCCAAATAAATTGGGTATCACGAATTCGGAAGGATGGCGGTCGACGAAAATATAATCAGAGTCATCATGTGACGATTTACGCACATGATACCCCCTTTTCTGAATGCAACTTTCCAAAATTCGGGAATTCAGCTTCTTCCTTTTCTCATACACAGAATATCAATCAAGGATAAGGTAAAAATGTTGAAAATCGACTATACGGTACGTTTTGAAACAAAAAGATTGCATTTTCCGAAAGTAAAATGTCTAGATTTGACAATAAGGTTAGAAAGAATTATATAAAACTTGATCAGAATTGATCGATTAGTTTATTAGCTTCACGCCAGTTTTGCAAATGCAGTTTAAAAGACCGTGCCATACCTCGGCCGTTTTTGAAAATTGATTAAAAAAAAATATCGTGTGACATACGAAAGGATCAATAACACATACCCTAAGTCTCGAAAAATGCGCAAAAATTTTTTCTGTGAAAAAAAAATCATGAAAGCCAGCAAACTTTACTCCTCGTCTATCTCCCTCTTCAGCTTTTAGTATCTTTAGTTTTAAAATTTTACTAAAATGTACTATTTGGCGAAAGTACACGATTTACAAGGTCCTCTTAGTACGTACAGAATTTATACTGCGTCTCTCCCGTTCGCCCTCCTTTTCACGATTCTTGATCATTGAAGGGAGGCAATACGGCAGACTTCCGGCCCGTTCCGGAAATGAGTATTTCGCTCTTGCCAACTCGGTTCGTCCAGTTTCATCATATGTCACCCAAGGGGCAACACGCCCGAAGAATTTCCATGCGGGAAGAAAAAAAAGAGCCTCGGTTCTTTAAATCGCCTTGCTTTCCGTTGGTTCGACCAGTGAACACTTCAAATTATATATAGCCTTTCCATCATTCGTTAATAACACGTACGAAGGGTAAAAAGACAACTCAAGCGAATGTGGTCGTAAATGAATTAAAATGCAAACTTAAGGATGTGTGTCCAAAATTGAATATGGTAATAACATTTTTTAAATTTGATAGGTCATTATGTAAAACATTTGAAAGGTTGTATAAAAATTTCACGACGATTAGAAAGCTGGCTATTGAGAAATTAAAATTTATAAATTACACGCAGCCTTATGGAAACTGAAGTAACTTTGCAATTCTATTAGCAAATAGCAATCTTTGCTACTCTTATATGTTTTTCCTCAAGTGTGATTTTTTTTTGTTTTTTGCCATCTTTTATATAACAAAAAATAGTAATAATTGCAAAGTTACTTCAGTTTCCATAAGGCTGCGTGTAATTTGTGAATTCCAATTTCTCAGTAGCCACCTTCCTAATCGTCGTGAAATTTTTACACAACCTTTCAAACGTTTTACGTAATGACCTATCGAATGTTTAAAATTTTATCACCGTTTTCAACTTTGGACACAACATCCTTAATGAGAGATAAACGGCATGAAGAATGTTGACTCGGATTTCTGTACGAAACCAATTAGTTTATGCCTTTGCCATGAGACTTCTGAAGTACCGTTGACATATTTTTACTTATAAGAGTTCAAGAGTTCAACCCGAGTTGCTAATGATTGGTTTTTTTACCGCTCTTGCGTTTATTCCTCCGGGTGAAATTTTTTTTTTAAACTAGCATTGTAAAATATGCCAGGTTTTCAAGAAATAAATGATGAATTTTAAAACAATTTAGGCATAACTGTATTCATCTATATCCGTTTCGTTACCTTCGGGCATGCATTGATTTATTCTCGGGTAAGGTTCCGAAAACCTTCAACCTCCGATCAAGCTGAAATTTAGCACAGACCTCCCTTTTAATATTTGAAGACAACCCCTAAAGGAATTGTTGCCGATGCGCAATAGTTTTTAGGGTTGGGTGTGTTTGGGTTTGTGTGCGTTTGTTTGGGTATTTTTATTTGGACAAAACGGAGAGCGCGACAACATACACACACACATATATATATATATAGGTATGAACGGAGACGTAGCAGATATAGATATAGTCGTCGTACGTTAAAAAAAAAACTAAAAATTCGGTATCTCGAAAACTATTGCGAATCGCCAAAAATCCCTTTAGGGGTTGTCTTAAAATATTAAAAGGAAGGTTTATGAAAACTTTCAGCCCAATCGGAGGGGCAGAGGGTCGGAAACTTACCCTTCAAAAATAACTTTAATATTCAATATCTCGAAAACTATTGCGAGTCGCCAAAAATCCCTCTAGGGGTTTGTTTTTAAAATATTAAAAGGAAGGTTTGTGCAAAACTTCAGCTCGATCGGAGGTTGGAAATTTTATCGTTATTTTCGTTACCATTTATGGTTTTCACCCATGTTACTGTTACGTTTTATTCTTTTTCTTTTATCATAACCATTTCCGAGATGCCTTTACTGTGTTTTCCGTCTCTATGCCCCGCGGTCGCAAAACATGAGTCAACGTTAAAGCACGTTTTCCGAATTCGTAACACGCGTTGCCAGACCACAAGTCGAGTTTGCACATCGTGTAAACGGAATCGTTGCTCACGTTATTTCCCCAGTCTCGTAGTTACAACCGCAACGACCACTCCCGGCCTGACGCGTGTTTTCCATGACGAGTGGTCCTAGGCGTCACGTGAAAGAGGAAGGAAAAAGGCTACCTTTGCGGTACGAGTTTTTCACACGTTTTTCGCGTAGCTCTATCGAGCCCTACTCCAACTCTCAACGCAGGTCGTATAAGCTCCGCAAGTTAGCCCGTATGTACGTAACGATATTTAAAATAAGAAGCCGAAAATCACGATTAAGGACAGATAGACACCTAGGAGCCGGAAAAAAGGTCATTTTGTGAATTTTTTCAGGGAAAACTATTTGAAATTTCGGATTGGGGTTTTAATTATGTAAAAGTATTCTAAAAGAATTCAAAAATATGTTTAATTTTCTTTATTCAAAAATATCAAAAATATACAAGGATATCGTATGATCCTTGGAGCGTCGTAAAAAAATCTGGGTATACGGTACCCACTGGCGTTTCTTCAAAAATCATCTGAAAAAAAAAACCAAAAAGATTATTAAATTAGATACTATAATCTAGTACTTGTCACAGCCGATTTTGAAAATATCGATTTATGACAAAATGGCGGACGTTTGAACATAAATAGTGATTTTTGGGCCAAAAATTAGTTATTATTTTGCCTATGAAACAAAAACTAAGTTTTAATGGTGTTTAGAATAACCACAAAAAACCTCAAGGCAATCGGTTCATTGGTTTTCGAGAAATTTTGGGTACCGATTTGGAAAATGTGGTTTTGAGAAAAACGCGTCTGAAAATTAGGGAATGAATAAATCCTGAAAGTTGTCAACTCACATGGAATCATCGATACCAGGCCCATCGTGTAGGTCTTCTACGGTCGACGGAATGTTCATAGCTTCTAAATTTTGTTGGCGCCGTATTTGACCGTCTTTTGCCTGTTCTTCCGCTTACGGTTTATCCGCTGTTCATCGTTTTTGGAGCTATCATCCAAATAAGTTGATTGAAGCTCTCATTGCAGTTTTGGGTATATCCGCCAACACAGCGTTCTAACAATTTGTCATTGCTGAGGTCTTCGTATATTGGTTTGATGACATCTAACACCGAAGGTCTAGAGACGCTTTGTTCGAGGGGTCGCTTGCCGCTACCTGCCCGTCGGCTCGGCGCCGCAAAACACGTTTCACTTTCTGGGCTGTAACTGGCTTATTTATCGAAATATTAAGGAAGCTTTCCAGTGTGACAGCCCGAAAAATCGCTGTTTTTCGCGATTTTTTTTTTTAAAGAAAAAATAATCTAATCGGTCTGGTTTTTTTTTGTATATTAATTGGGTATTGAAGAATACAAAACAATTTTTTAAAGATCGATTTATTTATTAATTAATATCTATAAAAATGATGAAACAATTGTTGCAGAAAATGCACTTGGATGTGGTGTCCACGTTGGGGGTCACAATTTTGATCTGAAACAAAAAACACAAAAAGATTATTGATCGGTATATAATTGGCTTTCGTGCTATGGAGGCTTTTTTTTTTTTTTTTTTTGCAAAAATGGTGCTGGTTTGAACAAAAAGTATCGATTTTAGCATTTTTTTTGGCAGTTTTTTTTACAAAAAAATAGGAAGATGTCAAAAAAAAAAAAGCTTCCATAGCACGATAAACAATGACGTTAAGAATATTGTGTAAAAAATTCAACTCGATAGCTTTAAAACTCTGTCCTCCAAGTTGGACACCGTTTTGAAAAATGCTGTTTCGAGAAAAACGCGTTCAAAGTTTCGCTGTAGCTGTAGCGCTCCGTTGCCTTCTTCCAAGAAATGCTGTACAGTAACCGAAATAATCTGAATTTCGGCATGAAAATTTCAGGGAATATTCGGAAGAGTGTATACTATTCGATAAAGCAAAAAAAAAATCGATTTTTTGAAAATTTCACACTGGAAAGCTCCCTTAAAGTGTTACTAGCTTTACTGTTGTAATCATAAGTTAACCTCCAATTTGCGATTTCCGCACCACATGTTGGACCTTTCTCTTCAATTAGAGTCGCCACAAGTGACCGTCGATTTGCGAAGATTTCACAGTAGCCTAACCCTTCATACCCTAACAATTCATCATATGAAGTGTCCTTGGAGCTTCCTTTGCAAACACTACAATTTCGAGCAAACGGGAGTTTTCACTTTCCTTTTGAATTTTTTACTTAATATTCGGCTTCACGAATATTCAGCTGCATTCTTAATCTCATTGCTTTTATTCTCTTGCGAAAAAATGGTTACTGTCGACGCAAATGAGCTGTATGTGATATACCTTTACCATGCATTGTTTCCGTTCAGGCTCTCGCATGCAGTACGAGTGCTCAAGTATTGACTACTTTCCCAACGAGGAATACAGCCCGGATCCGAGTGACTCAACAATGGCAATACCATGTGAGTAATTAGTAAGAAACCTTAAAAGCATACACGGATAGTAGTAATCCCTATCACCATGCTAATACGTATTTGCACTTTTATATAGGGGAGACAGGGGTCAAACGTAACAAGTTTTAGTTAAGAGCTCGTATCTCTGAAACGGATGATTGCATAAAAATGGTTATTAGCCCATAATGAAGGAAATTTATGTGGCCACAATTTTTTTTTAAATGTACCAAATGTAAAAAAATTATTAACGCAGCACCGCTTAAAAAAAAGTCCCGTGTTACTTCTAACGCCGGTTTCGGGGCTAGTTGTAACATTGCTGGGGCAGGTTTTAACAGGAGGGGCATGTTTTACCAGCATTAGACAAATCTAGTTTTCAATTAAATTAAACAAATGAATATTTTCGTAAATTCTTCATCTGAGCTAAGTATTGATTATTCAGGCACACCAATCACATTTTCAACTTCTATGGTCTCCGCTGGAACACCTTTTTCAGTCTCTTCACGAATTCGAAAAGAGTAACCTGGCAAATACTGTATTCACGAACTGTATATTCGGTTTTTTCCAAAACTTCTTTTGCAGCCAACTCATATACCTCTTTCGAAGTGGCGCCTCTTTCAGTACGTCTTTTATGAGTCCGCGGACTGCAATATAGAAGTTGTTAGTTGTTAGTAATAAAGTAGTCGCTTGTTACTTCTTACGCCTGTTACTTGTAGTCCCTATCTCCCCTACAAGCATACGAACTAAAAATAATAATGTTTTTATTTAATATATGTCAAATACCACCGATTATGTTGGAAAAACAATTTAACCTGCTAGCACGCTTTTCTTGTTGTTATTGTTATTATTGTTGAAAATATACGTTACTACGTACCATTAATCTGATTCCCTTGGAACAATCCATCAGATGCCGTCACCAAGTCCGCAATATTCTTCTTTGTGGCTACGTTGCTCCTCGTAATCGCCGAAGTTTGTTACTTCACTGCTCACGTGACACGACCGCGCCATCAGCTCTGCATATTCGTCTCTGGTGTTGTTTTCACCGTGTGCGGTGAGAAACCACGTCAAGCAATTTCAAAATGTTTATAGTAGAAGAACACGAAACGAGTAAAGTGAGACTTCTCTTTTGCCATGGACTAACCAGGTCTTCTGATGCTCGTTGGGATGGTCATGTATATTTCGGTCTTCAAGGCGGAAGTTGGAAGTAAACTGAGGCCAAGATCCTCCTTTCAGGTAAATTTGCCAACGAATTAAATCGGAGTGAAATGTCAAAATAAATAGTCAGGCAGGCTTTAACATTATTTAAAATACCCTTTTTCACCTTGAACCATCAGTTGAGTGAGCTTCGTTACAAGTACCCTTCATTCGATTATAACTATTTTTTATATGATCCAAATAAACCCAAACAATTTTGTTTTATATAAATACGTCATTTTCCGTTCGATAATACACGTGATGGTTCTTCAACGAAAATATATACTTTTTTAAAAGTGGATAAATACATTTTTATCGATGCAACGACACTTGCCTCCATCGATTGACTCGTCTAGTTTTTCTCGACGCGAGGAAATAAAGGTTGAAAAAAGACTCGCAACGTTATTGGTGAAGTGGTAAAAAAAAATGATTGGCGGGCGACGGGAGGACGCTGAAGCTAGACGGAGTTATAAAACCTCGTTGCCAACCGCAACGAGAATATCCTTTTTCCCAGGCTATCTTCCCGCAGGCTTCCAAGGCTTTCCTTTTTATCGCTAGGCTATCCGATGCATATAGAAACATACACGATGAAGTAAAAGCATTATAGTTGTGATTTGAGCAAAATCTACGGTTTCGCAACAGCTGAAGAACGTTCCTGTGAAAAATTTCCAATTTTTCAATTCCAGGGCCCTCCGTTCACCTACAGATACGGATTTTCCTTTTTACTCTATGTCAGCGGTTTCATCACAACCGAGGTTGCCGGAACTTCGGCCATATTTTTGTACATATCCTGGCATCAGAAGGACCACGAGAGAAGGGATTACAGGCGCAAAAATTGTGAAGTAAATAATATGACATTCAATCACTTTTTTCCTAGTATTATTTTAACGAATGGAAATTGTTTGAGGATTTATAAACTGGCGTAACAGCACTTCCGTTAGCGCAGTCGTCCGGTGTAGAGGCCAAAAAAGGTGTTTTTTTTTTTTTTAAGAAAAGAAACAACGGACCTTCTCCAAATTTTACTGTACTTTAAAACACATTTCAAGAGTATAAAAAAAATGGTATTAACTAATTGTCGCAAAATGGCGGGGTATTAAATTGTCCATGGAAGCGCCTCGCCGCTGGAGTCTCGAATTGGAGGGAAAGATGGTGTGCTTAATTCTTGTCTGAAACGCAAAAACGACAATTATTTTTAATTGGCATATATTTTTATTGTCGATGAGCTAAAAAAATTTTTTAAAACCGCGAAACTATATTGATTCTCGAGCTTGAACAAAAAAGTGACGATTTTTACATTTTTTCTTCTTTTCTCGTGCAATAAAAATAGTATAAAATGACTTTTTCATGCATTTTTTAAGTTCATTTAGGATGGTTTTTAATAATCTAGTGAATGAACTTCGATTTGGGTCGATAATTCAAATAGTTTTTTTTTTTGCTATCACACCCGCCGATTTGAAAGAATCACGAAAACGAAATTACGAGAAAACGCGCTTTAAAGTTTTTGGTCGCCCAGCCCGCTCCGAACTCGGGTCTGTATCTTCGAAAATACTTCGAGTCTACTTCCAGGGCATTAGAAACATGTTCTCCAATAGTTAAACCATCGATTAAAGAGGAAAAATCGATTTTTTGACCTTCTATACCATACGACTGGCTTAAACACACCCTTCTATCACTATTTTAGTTCAAAAATACTTTTTCTAGATTTATTTTGAAAAATATTTTATTCTCGTTTCTCTTGAAATATTATTTTTCCTACTCTTACAAGACTTTGTGGCTAAAATCGACCAACATCCTGTAACTACTGAAGCTCCATTTCGATTTTGTTAATGGACGACGAAAAATTACCTTTTTTCCTCAATTAAATTGAAAATCGGACGAGCGCTTTTTTCGACTTTCTTTTATGATAATCAGGGTAGCTGATTACCGAAAAAGAAATAAGCGTAGAGAATAAATTGAAAAGAAATCGACCGAGTCACGTTTAGTCGGCAAGATCCCAAGTCGATAAGTGATTACGCCCGGGTAAGTTCTCAATCCCCTCGGGCGACCTCTATGCAGTAGCCAAGGCAGGCCTGCAGTGGTTAATGTCGGTAGCTGGTCAGACGACCGCTTAGACTTCTACATGGACTGCCATGAAACAAAAAACCGCATACATTTAACAAATGGCTATCCGAAGTAAAGTAACTTACGTCCTTTGTTTGCCAATAATCGAAAATAATTGCCGCGTCGTTATGGGACGAGAAAAAAAAATGTTCTTTATTCCAACGTACCCACGGATGGCCAGAAAACGGTACCTACGTACAAGCGTATTAAGGAAGCTTTCCAGTGTGACAGCCCGAAAAATCGCTGTTTTTCGCGATTTTTTTTTTTAAAGAAAAAATAATCTAATCGGTCTGGTTTTTTTTTGTATATTAATTGGGTATTGAAGAATACAAAACAATTTTTTAAAGATCGATTTATTTATTAATTAATATCGATAAAAATGATGAAACAATTGTTGCAGAAAATGCACTTGGATGTGGTGTCCACGTTGGGGGTCACAATTTTGATCTGAAACAAAAAACACAAAAAGATTATTGATCGGTATATAATTGGCTTTCGTGCTATGGAGGCTTTTTTTTTTTTTTTTGCAAAAATGACGCCGGTTTGAACAAAAAGTATCGATTTTAGCATTTTTTTTGGCAGTTTTTTTACAAAATAATAGGAAGATGTCAAACAAAAAAAAAAAAGCTTCCATAGCACGATAAACAATGACGTTAAGAATATTGTGTAAAAAATTCAACTCGATAGCTTTAAAACTCTGCCCTCCAAGTTGGACACCGTTTTGAAAAATGCTGTTTCGAGAAAAACGCGTTCAAAGTTTCGCTGTAGCTGTAGCGCTCCGTTGCCTTCTTCCAAGAAATGCTGTACAGTAACCGAAATAATCTGAATTTCGGCATGAAAATTTCAGGGAATATTCGGAAGAGTGTATACTATTCGATAAAGCAAAAAAAAAATCGATTTTTTGAAAATTTCACACTGGAAAGCTCCCTTAAATGAGCATAACAAATGTTTTCTTCACAGAACGTTTATAATCTGAGCAATCACGTGCGTCGTCATCAAAATTTCCATGCATCTAGCAACGCTGGACAGCCGCGGAATTTTATATGCGAGAGACATCAGAAGCGTTATTTCTTCGGTAGAGACTCCATCGATCATGTCGACTTTGACGAATTTTTACCGCCCCCGCCGAGCTTGGATTTTCACGATTATACGAGACAGTTGCCGCGAGACCTGACGACTCAAACGGTGACTAAATATACGTATATATTGTGCATGTGTGTATGCGCACACGTCGTTCGTTCGCACGACTCGCCAACGCGGACTTTTCTTCCTCCAGGCCTCGATTTCTCTTACTCGTGAATAACATTGCCATTTAAGGATGTTGAGTCCCTATGAAACATGTTAATGTTAATTGTTCAATAAATAGCTTCTTAATCGTCATGAAATTTTTACACGACCTCCTGAATCCTTCATGTAAAAACATACGAAATTTTCCGAATTCTATCATCATTACTTCAACCTCCTTAAGGGTTGAAATAAAAAATGATAAGAAAATTCGGAAAATTTCGTATGTTTTTGTATGAAGTATTTAAGAGGTCGTGTTAAAATTTCACGACGATTAGGAAGCTCGTTATTAAAAAATTAACATTTTGTTGAGAACAATTTTTAAAAGAAATGAAAAAAAATGTATCAATAAACTTCGTTTTGTTTCCGTTGCTTTCAGTATATTGTAGATATTATAAAATTGAGAGGTCAAAAAAAAAACTTATTGCAAAGTTACATCAGTTTCCATAAAACAACATTTAATTTGTGAATGTTAATTGTTCAATAACGAGCTTCCTAATTGTCGTGAAATTTTTACACGACCTCTGAAATACTTCATACAAAAACATACCAAATTTTCAGAATTTTATCATCATTTGCGATTTGGGACTCAACATCCTTGAAAGCTTGAACGAGCTCCGAATTCATCGCAGATTCGTGCTATACTATGAAGCGTTTAAATTTAGCGCCACGACAAAAATACCATTTCCAATATTTAATTATTCGTTTACGCATTATTGCTCTCGATGGAATTATTGTTTTTCACACCTGTTTTCGTTTGAATTTTTGCCGCCCTGATCGGCGTAGGTAAGCACCACCGCGGATGTTCTTCAAGATGAGTCGAGTCCGAGTATTCAGCACGAATTCGTAACCTTCGACCTCGACGTACCTTTTCCATCGCCACCTGCCCCGCCCGTCAGAAGCGCCGAATGGCCCCATGAAACGTTCAGACGTACTACCCCCGTCTGATACAGCGTCAGGTAAAAGCTCCCCTTTGCCACAATCGTTTTCATTGTTTTCGATTCTCGCTACTTTGTCATTACTAAATGCCACCTGCTGATAATATTATCAATGACCCCAATTTAAAACGCGAATGATTATTTCATTAATTGCCACTGGGAAAAACCAACGAATACTAATGGCTGAACAACAATTTGTAGTTTCTAATTAACTAAACGTGTAAATTTCTAAATACATGTTTTCAATGAAATATTGAGTACTGAAAAAAACCTAAGAAGGCGGATTGTACTCGTCTACTGCTACTTCGAAATACCAGGATAAATAATGTTATTGGAAAAAAGAGAGTACTTTTTTTTGTAATATCAAGTTAAGACTGCCAACGTTTTCTGCTTTATTGAAAAAATAAGTTTCTTTTTAATTTTAATCTTTTTAATCTTTTATTTTAATCTTTTTTTAATCTTTTTAATTTTTTTTTTAATTATGCTCCTGTGCATGTGCATAATGGCGAGCGGTAAATATCCTTCAAACTTTTACACGCGGCACTTGCAGGTACGCCAAGCTGGTGGAGTATCACGCGTGCGAATCGAGCGACGATAAAACAGACAGTGAGGCTGAAGACACAACGATACCAGGGGACGAAATTACGAAGAGAAAAACGAGCTGGTGCTGCGACGACGAAAAAGCTTGTTTGATCGATTCGCCATCTTTCAACGACGAAATAATCGGAGCAGCGATAAAAAAATTACTGCCAGAGGTACAGTGACGACCGATGGGTTCCATCAAATTCGACGAAAAAGAAGAGCAATTATTTTTTCCAACTTGGTCACTGCCACGGAAGACATTCGAAGAGTCGTTGAAAAAAAAAATATAAAAAATAACGGATACTGAAAATTCACCACTTTCGCTAAGAGCGAAGACATTTTTTTACGTGATCTTCCCAAAGCAAAAGACCTGAAAGGTATATATATATATATATATTCGAATAGGTGTTAAATTATAGAAAATTAATACGACAATTTTCTCATTTTATATTGAAAGATGGACATTTCTTTGTTGATTTTTTTTTTTCGTTGCTTCTCGAAGCCGCTTCAAATATTGATAAATTTTATGAGACTGCTACATTTAACGACTAGTATTAATAATTTGGAGAAATCTCGCTGTGCACAAGTTCGAGGAAGAAAAAACGCAAATATCTCATATCGAGAGCGAAGAATTTGGATATATTTCATAACTGAAAGTACTTTTTGCCAATTATGGTCAATACTTACGGCGATGCAAACGTCACTCCATTGACTCTGAATTTTGAGAATGATCCAGCATACTCGCATATTATACTCGATTTTCATATACACGTATGTATATCATGCTGTATATGAATTTCAAAGAAGTTTTTTTGGTACTTAAAATAATGTTAAGGCAGGATTCTACTTTGAAACCATGAAAAAAACGCTATTTTCGTGAATTTTTTCTGAGAATACTATTAAAGATATCGATATGGGGTTTAAACTGTTCAATAAATACACTCTTTAAGTACATAAAAAAAAATTTTTTAATGTATTTTATTCATTTTTTGTACACGTAAAATATGTTTAAAGCCAACGCCTCGAAAAGCAGGTACCGTTGCCGTGGTCGTGAAATCTTCCCGACGGATGGTCTGAAACAAAAAAATCAAATAGTTTCATGTTCAGTATGTCTTCAGGAACCGACCTAACTAGAATATTTTATATACGTGCAAAATTAACAAAATGGCGGCTAAAATACGAAAAAAAAAATGCGTTTTTTTGGGTCTTTTTTTGCAATAAAAAAATAGTTCTAATAAAAATTTTAAGTTGATTGTAGTTAGGTCGGTTGGTACACACATATAGAATATGTGTTCCAAATTTCATAAGGATCGGTTCAGTACTTTTTGAGTTATCACGACCACGGTACTTGAAAATGTCGTTTCGAGAAAAACGCGTTTAAAGTTTTGGTGAGTGATAAATCGTAGAAAAAATTATCTTACCCTCAATCAGCGATGCCTGGGCCATATAATATGCCTTCGACGTGTTCCAGGTGGGTGTTTTCATCCAATTTAGCCTTTCAAAGTTTCAAAGTAGAATCCTGCCTTAAGGAAAAATGAGTATGAATGTTTGTGTGTGTGTACGCGAGAGTGTGTTTGTGCCCACGAACGCATACTTCATTTGGTAATATCGGATCGAGAATTATAGTTTTCACGAAATAAACATCGTAATACAGGCATGGAAGCGAGCAATCAATTAAAATGCTCCGCAAGTGAAATTATACGTTATTGAAAAAAAATCGAACGAAAATATACGAAGTTTTGTTTATATCTGGACCAATTATTTTTCTATCGCTACAATTGAGGCGCCCAGGACAACCGATCGTGCTTATTTCATTGGAAAATGACATTCGACTTTTTTTCACTTCAATCTTGTCGACACCTAAAACTACCGGTGAAAGAAATTAGGAGGGCAGCCATAAAAAAATTCGGGCCCCATGACGGTTTGAATATGGACGCCCTACTAAGACTTTCCAAGACACAATCGGACTAGGCCCCGACAGGAAAATAACAGGATTGGGTTATTTATTCAAAAAAGATCGTAGCGAGGAAAATGACAAAGGGCCCAGACGGGATTCATCAGGGCAGTGGCTGTTACAGGGCATACGATATATCTGCAAAGTTATTTTTAAGAATTTTTAGTTTTTAGACTTACTTCCATAGATGTGATATATTTAAAGTTTAAGGTATCGATAAAACACTAGGTTAGCTCACTTAAGATAAACATACACGTGAAATTTTACTATAAATCATTTGTATTCTATAAACGTTCAGAATATTTGGAAAATAAATTTCGCAATACAAAAATAGTTTTTTTGTCAAGGATGTTGAGTCCCTATGGCACATGTTAATGTTAATTGTTCAATAAATAGCTTCTTAATCGTCATGAAATTTTTTACACGACCTCCTGAATACTTCATGTAAAAACATATCAAATTTTCAGAATTCTATCATTACTCCAACCCCCTTAGGGGTTGAAATAAAAAATGATAAGAAAATTCGGAAAATTTCGTATGTTTTTGTATGAAGTATTTAAGAGGTCGTGTTAAAATTTCACGACGATTAGGAAGCTCGTTATTAAAAAATTAACATTTTGTTAAGAACAATTTTTAAAAGAAATAAAAAAAAAATTATCAATAAACTTCGTTTTGTTTCTGTTGCTTTCAGTATATTGTAGATGATACCAAATTGAGAGGTCAAAAAATAAAAACTTATTGCAAAGTTACATCAGTTTCCATAAGACATTTAATTTGTGAATGTTAATTGTTCAGTAACGAGCTTCCTGATCGTCGTGAAATTTTTTCACGGCCTCCGAAATACTTCATAAAAAAACGTACCAAATTTTCAGAATTTTATTATCATTTGCGATTTGGGACTCAACATTCTTAAGTGTAATAGAATATGAGAAAAAAAAACCAAAGCCTCAAGGCCTGTTGATTTTTCCTCGAATTCTTTATAATGTACCCTCAGCGCACTTCGTACATATATGTCACTTTATTGCATATATGTAATACATAATAATATCGAAAAGCAAAGAAAAAAAGGATCGAGCACTTTTTATTACGTTTCGTCAATACGATTCGCTTATTAACCCGTAATCATACCTTTGTACTTTGTAAGAAGATGAATGGTTTAGTCCGAATACCCATTAACGATATTGACTGTATCATATTGTTGTTTCTCCTTCCGCTTATTCCGCATCACGTGCTTGAATAACAATACAATAAATGCTCAATTCATTCATACGTACAATTTCACGAATTGGAAATTGGCCTTTACACATCAGTGCGAGTAAAAACAATATTATTTTTTTTTAAATATTTATTTACAAGTGTCTTTTGTACGGTCGTGGACGCTTCAACGCTCCACTCGCGTTAAACCACCGTTACGGTGGACATTATCGAGCGAGGCAATGACGAACCTTGCAATTTAAATATACGTAATGTCAGCTGAATAAAAAAAAGGGGGCGAGAGAGCAAAAAATGTACATTTTCGTTCAACGGCCAATTATCGTTGGCTCGTCCGCCATTGCGATTTCCTCGGTGGGGGCTTTGTCGCGCTTCCGTTTTTTGGAAAAAATAATGAAACAACAACCGGCCAACAAATTGCCGAGAAAGACGAACCAAGCGAGAACGAGAGAATAATCGTATTCGAGAATTGCATCCTTGGGAAAAGTCTGATGAATGTGTTTGCTCTCGTACTCAACGGACGAGAGGACAACCTGAATAACCACCATCGTACAAGCAGCTGAAACGAAACAAAATTGTCTGCTTTATTTACATTTCGTATTTGAGGGAGGTAACTAACTGCCCATTTTCGAACGTTTTTTTTTGGATTTTTTTCAGGAAAGGTATACAATACACGGTCAAAAGAACTTTTAGGCCTTATTAGCTTTAGTGAAATATTTTCGTTAGGGCAGTAGTCTGGTCTAGAAATCCATTTCTACGAAAGAGCAGAAGGAGCAATCTATGGACCCGGGTTGGCAGATTAACTCGTAAGCATCGATAATTCAATTTAAACCTCATCTGATGGTATCAAAACTTTGAACGCGTTTATCTCAGAACTATGTTTTTCAAATCGGCGCCCACGATATCTCGATAATTAATTGACCGATCGAGCTCAAATTTTGCACATACCTTCGATAGCCTCTTGCCGAGGACTGGTAGCAGAATTTACTCGAACAATAATTTTGCCCACATTTTATAACTCGTCGAATACCCGAAGATGTATGAAATATCGTTGATCAAAGTTTAACAGGCTGCCATTTTGTAACAAAAATTTTTTAAGTAATATTTCTGCTACCAGTGCTTAGAATACTCATACAGATTGAGAATATATATATATATATATATATTTTCAGATGCTTACAACATCACCCCGAGTGGGCGCCGATTGAGGCGGTTTTCGGCGGACCATGTAAACATTTTTTTTAAACTACATGAAAAAAGTTAAAATAATTTTTTTTATGTGGATACATTCTCGAAGGAACAGTAAATAAATGTGTAAAATTTCATCAAGACAACTTCAACGGTTTAAACGTTATTCCAACCCAAAAATGACGTCAAAAATCTCGCTCTAGACCAGACTACTGCCTTAATTATATTAGTTCTAGCAGTCAAGTACAGGGCGACATTAAAGAATAACGAAGAAAAAAATACAGACAACTTTGGAAAAAAGTCGTTTTGGCGACCATCATTTTGATACAAAAAATGATATATTTTTTACCGTTTTCAATTAATCAAAAGAAGCTCTCGAACTTGACTGTTAAAGCAATCTAAGAAGCTACAGTTAACATTACAGCGAGATCGGATGAAAATTGTTCGAGTTCTGCTGCGTGCCGATTTCAAGAATATGGTTACGAGAAAAACGTGTTTGAAGTTTGAGTCGAATGATAGACACTACTGGTGATGACATTTTTTTCCGGAATCTTATGGCACCTATTGGTAGAAAATGAAACTATTTTTAGTCAGTGACTGAAGGCTTGTAAGTAAAATACCTCAAAAACCACTTTAAAATTGTTTTTTTTAGCCATAAACAAATTTGCACAATTTTTTTGAAGGTTTAAAGGATTCTTTTCAAAGTGTTTCCAAAAAAAGAAAATTTTCAAAAATTTTCCGGTGGTGTCCTCCCTTAATTAATTCTATTTTGTACTCAATTTTATCATTATATTGACCCATTTGAGTTTGTATGCAATCTGAACTGAACTCGTGTATAATTTTCACCATTGTATATAGAAAAAGAATCGCGAAGCTAGACGAATTTTTTTACAAGAAATGTCTTATTTTTCGTATTGTTTTTTCTTTATATTTGATTTATTATGATAAAAATATATTTTTATTTTGTCAGCGCAACCAAAAAAGGAGTAGATTAAAGGGCGAAATTTTCCGACAAAAATCTTGCTGAAACTATTTCACAGATGAAAAGTTCACGACAAATCGTATAACAATGGTAAAATGTTTACTCTTCATAATTAGTTGTGCATCTTCGAAGAACTACACCCTTTAATACATAAAATCGCTATCAGCCGATGTACTCACCACTAATGAAGTGGATACCACCAGCCAGTCGTTTGAACATGTATCGAGGATTTCGAAAAGTATAGATCGAGAAGCTAAAACCCATCAACATGACGAACATGCTGATCAGAGCGAAGGATACTTCGGTCCTCGCGTAGCCTGTCAATGACGATTACGCATTAATCGTATCCGGCGAAAAACTCTTTTAAACTAAATTCGGATGGACGGATGAAAAAGTACATTGAAAAATTTTAAAAACTTTGATCCAGAAAAATTATAATGCAGAAAAATAATAAGTCACTTAATCAGTTGGCTTGAATAAAAGATAATTACATTATATTTTTTTCAAATAATTATTTCAACTCACTGAGGACGGTGTCATCCTGATAAATTTTCGGATGATCAGGGAACATGTCCTTCTCTTTGCACTCATCTGAAATCCAATATTATACCGTCTGCAAAGTTCACTTTAATATATATGTGCAATAATAATTTGAAGAAAGAAAGAAAGAAAACAGTTTTTAGGGTCATGAAATTTCGAATGACTCACAGTACGGAACTAAGCTCCTCGGGCTTGTCGAATTGTCGTCCGACGGTACGAGACCTTCCACGCAACCCTTCCATAATCCCTGGTTCCTGTAGACGAGCATCCTTCCGGCTTTTCCCGCGTCACCGAGTGGCAAACCCCTTTCAGGTATCGGCGCTTCAACAGTGAACCAATGATCGGTGCCAATCGCTATTGCCCATATGCAAACTGAAAGTCCAACGAGGATCGTACATCCCAGGAGGACACGCCTTTCAAACACGATCTATATGAAACCGCGAAGACGAATTTGACATACAGTCCTGTTAAGTGCGAGTTTTTATTTGACATTTATTTTGAAAATGTTCAGTATTTCCGTTTTTCTAGTTTTTATTCATCTCAGAACCGACAAAAAAGCGTGATTAAGGATGTTGAGTCCCAAATCGCAAATGATGATTAAATTCTGAAAATTTGGTATGTTTTTGTATGAAGTATTTCAGAGGTCGTGTAAAAATTTCACGACAATTAGGAAGCTCGTCATTGAACAATTAACATTCACAAATTAAATGTTGTTTTATGGAAACCGATGTAACTTTGCAATAAGTTTTTTTTTGACCTCTCAATTTTATAATATCTACAATATACTGAAAGCAACAGAAACAAAACGAAGTTTATTGATAATTTTTTTTTTATTTCTTTTAAAAATTGTTCTCAACAAAATGTTAATTTTTTAATAACGAGCTTCCTAATCGTCGTGAAATTTTAGCACGACCTCTTAAATACTTCATACAAAAACATACCAAATTTTCAGAATTTTCTTATCATTTTTTATTTCAACCCGTAAGGAGGTTGAAGTAATGATGATAGAATTCTGAAAATTTGGTATGTTTTTACACGAAGTATTCAGGAGGTCGTGTAAAAATTTCATGACGATTAAGAAGCTATTTATTGAACAATTAACATTAACATGTTTCATAGGGACTCAACATCCTTAATATTTTTCAAATCTTGGTATTTCCGTCTCTTCAAAATTATTCGTACGCCTTTTAGGCAAAGTCGTTGGCTCGAGGGATCGGAAAAAATTGAGAAGGTTGAAAAAAAGGTTCGTAAACTTCGGAGAGTTTTCGTTGTGAGCACGACTCTGCAGTTGGAGAAACAAAATAGAGCTGTTGAAGAGGTACAATAAAAATTCGACACGACTTCGACGCATTGAATTTTCGTTTCCAGATCAAGAGAAGGAGATACAGAGTAAAGTCGATCGAAAAGTAAGTTTTGGAATAAAATTGACATTGCAGAGCGAGAAGAGACGTACGAAGGCAGACAAGGAAAGTTCTCATTGCTAAGAAGCTGTTTGCCAACGATGCTTGAACCACTTCCCAGGCTATACGAGTATAAAAGCTCCCGAGGGAAATCGAATAACAAGGAATAGGAAGAGAAAAAACTAAGAGGTTCTGTAGCAGCTCGTTGCAGACGTGAAAATCATCGTGTATGTAGAGCCATACTCGCCAAAGTAGTTTTACAAAAATAAAAAGTCTACGTAAACCTTACTGCCCATCGTGAGCAATGATTACTAGACTGGATATCGGTTACGACTATTGAATGGTAGTGACGATTATTGAAACGTTTGTTTGAAGTACAAAAGTTAATATTGCCTCACTGACTTGCATAGTTAGTATTAGTTATCTTTCTTCATTAGTAAGAGGGGGGGGGGGGCTATTTAGATATTCCGAAAAATGTTTCCACTTGGGTTTCGAAAAAAGTTCTATCATCAACGGTTCAGATATTTGCATTCTTTCGAACTGTTTGTTCATAGTTTCGCGAAAATTGTCCCGTGGTTAATCATTTTTGTCAAATAGCCATTGCTGATACTATTCTCGGCGGCTCTTGTCACATAGAATGCGATAATTTCTGAAATTACTCACCTGATTGTACAAAGCTTTCATACGGCTCGCCATATCGTCTGCTTTCTCAGCGTTCGAACGAGAAAAAAAAACCTTTGTATTTGCCGTCCCCTTTTCACTCACCTTTTAAAACGAAGTTATCTTGTTACACAGTTTCAGTCAAATTATCATTATTATTATTTACACGGATAAGTAAACGGTTTATTCAAACTTAAATCGTCCTATTAATTATCGAGTTAAATTTTTCTATTTATCGATAACCTAATTTTTGAGTTAAACTGTTTTTTTTATACGGATAGTATTGAATTAATTTTTGGAATATCGAGGAACGACTTCGAGTACACTTTTTTTAAATGATTGACCCTTTTCTCACTGCCAGCCGATTTTGTTAATATTTCCTTCGCTGTTTTACCAAATATATTTACAACGATGAGTTTTTAATTACTCGAAGCGATTTATTATCACTTTTTCACTTAAATCGTGCTTTATCGATTACTCACTGAACGCTGCAATATACGTTTCTGTACGCGTTTAAATTATTCACTTTTCATGTTTAACGCTTTTTTTAAATCACTGCACGAAAGTACAAGTTAGCATCGTTGCAGATATTTTGTCTATCGGTATTTCACGCGAACGAAAAAATCATAGTTCTTCGTGACTAACCGAGAATGAATTGAAATATTGAGAGAGAGATTCTCTCGTCGATCGGTCTAACATTGCTCATCGATTGTTATTGGAATCTTGGGGCGATTTTCCGTGCGAAACTCATACGATGGATCACGGAATTCCATTTATTCCGCACTAAATATGTAAATCGATTTGATCACATTTTCGTGCCGATATTTTGCTACTCGGCACAAACTTTTGAAATAGAAATGACGATCCATCGGTGTTCAAGCGTTTTTTAAAATCATTTCTATTACAACGGTAAACAACACTATCTGCTTCCACTGTGACGGTACATTTTCTTCTTCCGCAATTTGTGTCGCCAACTTTTCTCCCAGTCTTTGCTATCTGGGAATATGAATCCAAATAACACTTTTCACGCACTTGTGTCTCCGAAGAATTTTCGTATCGTATAATACCTCAATACATATTTCGGCCCCTCAGTTTGTCGAATGTTTGTTTGCCCGGTGAATGCTCCGAGACGGGGAGAGGAAAAAGTCGCAGAAAACGTGGAAGACGAACAAGCCCCGTTATAATAATCGCACAAGCAAGAGAGGGCGGACGGGCGAGTGCTTCGTTCCACCTTAATCGACTCGTAGAAAATGTTTCTTTCTGAAGTCAAAGAGCGAAAAATGGTTAATTGTATAAGAGTAAGATAGAAAGACGAGATTGTAAAAAAAAAAGATATTTTCCATCTGTTTCGCACAATCATCTATTTATACAGGAGTGAAGAAAAACAACCAATGAATGGCAGATATATATTTCTTAGTGCCAAAAAATGTTTCAGAACGACGTGACTTATACCGACGGTTATAATTGGGACGTAGAAAAAGCACAGATAGTATTTTTTTTATCTCCTTTATGTCATGTACGGAATGTCATGAAAAGAGAAAATGACAGGGAGGGCAAGTGGGCTTCGAAACACCCACGAGGGGGCGAATAATCGTTGACACGTGAATGATGCATTTTTTTTCTCTTCGCGTTCGATACACCCTCTTCACCTCACTCTATTTATATATGTATATTGTGTACACACGCGAGCACACATACAAGCCTCTTCGATGATAATTAATCATCCGTGAGGCAACTGGAGCGTTAATATGTGTAATAGGGTAATATTCCCTCATTCCCTATTTATTTTAAGTACATGGTCTTACTCAGATGACTTTACCACGATCGAACAAAGCACATCATTCACTCAACGCCACATTTGTATTCTGAACTCTACGTTCTATCGGACTATTCTAAGATTACCATTTTTTCCGCATATAACCAACGAATAAAAAATTACCCTGCATATTACTTTATACTTTGTGAAATTAATTTGGCAAATTCATCTCCTTCTGCCGATCATTTTTTGTTCAATTAGTTAAATGAATTTATAGTTTCATTTAAGGAAAAATGATTTTTTTCCTCGTGGTTGCAAAGATTATTGATAAACGACTTGCTATGTATGCCTAATAATGCCTAACAATAATTGGAGCCTTTTATCCACAAGATCGATTTGATCTTTTTGCGTTCGCGAATGGACCGATATATCTTTGTCGACGCAGCAGAAGAAAGAGACTGGCCTCTGCCAGTCACCAGCCCGAGGTTTAATACTACATTGTCGCTGCCACTACTCTAGATGTGCACATGTACGTGTGCGTGTGTGTATACGCCTAGCTCTTCTTGCTCATAGAGTTCGAAATTCTTCGGACGACTGAGCAACAATGCGCATCTGTAAGATTGCATCTAAACGATGCTGAAGACACATTACTTCAAAAATATTGCGCGGCTAAGATTGCAGATATACAAATAGTGTAGAATTGTTGAGTGAAAAGTGCTACGTGTGCCAGCGAGACCGAGAGATAATCAAACTTAAGATACAACATCGACTCCCAAGCACGCGAAACTCTGGTAAAACGAGACAAGCCTTACACCGTCGAGGATATTTATGTAGGTGAAAAAAAAATTCAATTCAAGTGCATTTATTTCGAACGGTTCGATCCAATTTTTCAAGCGACTTTAACGTTTCTTTCTTTTTTCGAAGTCAGCAAGACTTTGCTCTCATCCTCGAAAGACTACGCGCACGTAACGATCGTGGCAGAAAAAAAAGACGATTCGACATACAGTTGCCTCACTTTTGGAGCAAGAACAAATGTGCGAGAGAAATAATGGATGGGATCCAAGACAATTGGGGTCAGCTGATATATCTGAGGCTGAATGTCCCAGGCATGGGATAAAAGCTGAGGTAGCGATACGAATACATTAAAGGGAAACACGTGAGGCCATTTTTCTTATGGAGGATTATCAAGGAGAATTCCTCCCTATATACGTAATGCAATCCTCGTCCAAATGGGCGCACTTGAAGTATTCCATAAAGGATAGGAGCTTTCGGACGAGGGCGTTTTACCGAGTAAACTTGTGATCGATTGTTCAGAAAAGAAATCATACGGTATATTAAGGGGTAAGGCCACTGTAAGTTTTTTGAAAAATCGATTTTTTTTTATTGGCTATAAAAAACTATTCGCAAAACTTTAAACGCGTTTTTCTCGAAACATGGTTTTTCAAAATGGCACGCAGCATAACTCGAACAATTTTCATTTTTTTTACTTGAAATTTTAACCAGATGTGAACATTTACATTATCTTGAGAATGTCGATCGGAATTTTCAAGAACTTTATTTATTGATTTTTTATTAACAAAAAACTTGCCGTTTTTTTCGTCAAAAATCAATTGTTTTTTTTCAAACGCACGCCAAATCCACAAAAATT
Organism: Ophion costatus; assembly: GCA_951751655.1. Classification (NCBI taxonomy): domain Eukaryota; kingdom Metazoa; phylum Arthropoda; class Insecta; order Hymenoptera; family Ichneumonidae; genus Ophion; species Ophion costatus. The sequence continues at coordinate 1,892,347 of OX632364.1, forward strand.
GATACTTTTTAAAATCCGATCGACATTCTCTAGCTATAGCCCTCTAGATTAATGGTTTTTTTTTTTTTTGTTCTAGATTCAAAAGTGCACCAGTGGTGCTGCGTGCCGCGGAGCCCTGGAAGCAAAACATGTCCCGGGAAGATAGCTGTGGAACCGCCATTTTGTTTTTTTTTTACTGTAAAAAAATTTTATAATAAAGTTTAATGTATGCCCGATAACACCATTAAAAGTTTTTTTTCAAATACCTTCAATTTCGGGAGCAAAAAATTAGTGAAAAAACCTTTTTTTTTGGGCCGTTACAGTGGCCTTACCCCTTAAGGCAGGATTCTACTTTGGAACTTTGAAACGGGCTAGATTGGAAGAAAATGATCTTCTAGAACAGGAGGCATTTTGTATGATGCAGGCATCGCTAATTGAGCGTAAGTTAATTTTTTTTGTGATTTTTCATTTTAAAAAACTTTAAGCGCGTTTTTCTCAAAACCACGTTTTAACACCGCTTAGTGCTTAAATTTCCAAAACTACTCAACCGATTGTTATGAAATTTTAACCACATATTCCATACACCTATATCAACCGTCTGAAGTAAAATTCTCTTAAAACTTTGATTTTTACTATTTTTTTGCAAAAAAAACAGTGACAAAAAAATACATTTTTTTTCGCCGTCATTTTATTATTCTTGCATGTACATTAACAATGTTAGTTCAGTCGGTTGCCAGTGTTGTATTGAACCTGAACCTTTAAAAAAATTCTGTTTCAGATGGCCCTTTTTCAAGATTTTAACAACAGCGTAGACCCAATCGAAGCATTGTATTTGAATTATGTTTTTGTGTGTAAAAAGTGCATAAAATACGTAAAATTTGTTTTGATATGTTTTTCAAGAGTATATTTATTGAGCCTAACAAACCCTAAATCAATATCTTTATTAATAATCTCATTTAAAAAATTCTAAATAACAGCTTTTTTTCGAGCGTCCAAAGTAGAATATATTTTTCTCTTCGACTCAAGATCTTTCGTGTTGTTTTAAAAATGCGAATAATTGCTCTGCCAAAAAACCACGCCGCTGACGTCACATGGATCGGATGTACGAACAATTAATATTTAGACCGTATAGAGGTGGGACAAATGAGCAAGCAGAAAATTATGGAGGGTGAACACGAGATGAAAAGACGACAATATCCATACATATTGTCGAGGGACTAAGGGGACTCGTTTTATGGGGCGTTGTTACGGAAGCTTTCAATGGAAAAACATTGGCGATGTGTAGAACCCCGTCCCCGTTGAGCGTCTTGTGCCACGCGCCACACACGCACACATACACGATCGGCTAAGACGAATGAGAGGAAGTTTCGTGTGTCAGTTGTCTGTTCGTCAGCGTTCAACTATTCCTCTCCTCAGAAGGCTAAGAATAGGCAATCATTCTTTTTCTTATCAAAATATTTTCTCCCTATACCGTACATGCGTAATTTTTATGACGACGGTATGAAAAATCGTTACGTTAACGTAGTGACAAAAAAGAAATACACTTTTTGATGACGCTTTAAGGATGTTGTGTCCAAAATGAAAAATGATAATAATTTTTTTTTAATTCGATACGTCATTATGTAAAACATTTGAAAGGTTGTGTAAAAATTTCACGACGATTAGGAAGCTGGCTACCGAGAAATTATAATTCACAAATTACACGCAGCCTTATGGAAACCGAAATAACTTTGCAATTCTATTAGCAAATAGCAAACTTTGCTGTTTGTTTTCAAGAAATAGAAGAAATATTTACGAATCATCGTTTTTTTATTTCAAATATATCAAAAACAAAAGTGGCTTTATGGTGCAAGAAACGACGTCGTCCGTGAACGAAAATGAGTATTTAAATTTCCCGCTACCTTCGGTCTATGCAACGTTGCCGCTATATTCTTCTATGTTTTTCCTCAAATGTGAATTTTTTTTGCATTTTTCGCATCATTTTTTATAACCAGAAAAATAATTCCAAAGTTACTTCAGTTTCCACTAGGCTGCGTGTAATTTGTGAATTCTAATTTCTCAGTAGCCAGCTTCCTAATCGTCGTGAAATTCTTACACAACCTTTCAAACGTTTTACATAATGACCTATCAAATTTTTAAAGTTTTCTTACCATTTTCAATTTTGGATACGACATCCTTAAAAAGGGCCAACTTGTGCGATCATACATGCTACATATGATCTTGAACTCGACATATGTTGAAACCTTACCCTGAATTGCCTACAGCCTTTTAAAAAAGGAGCTGTCACGGGGCCTTGAAGGATCACGAAGCTCTGAAGCTGCCCATTTCTACCACCAGCATAAACTCAAATAGAACTCTGGTACACGTTGTTATGACATTTCTAGACATTGAGTTCTCTGTCCGTTAGTAGACAATAGAAGAACCTTGTACTATCTTTCGTGCTTCCCTCCCCCAACATTTCCGACCTAATGACGTACTAGAACTCCCAGCCTCGACTTAACGAAGGGTTACGGAATTGTTCATCTAAACATACGCCCACAAAGATATAACGATGTCATGTCAAGTAAACGAGAGAAAAGGAATGAGAAATGGAGATCGAGTGGGACAAAGAGAGAAAGAGAGACAGAGAGAGAGAGAGAGAGAGAGAGAGAGAGAGAGAACCGTGACGGTTCGGTCTTCGTTGCATGGTATGCAACTGAGCTTCGTGACGTCAATGGTCCATGGTATGAACATAGGGTATTCTATGCCAGCTCGATCAAAGTCCATTCTGACCACCCGGAAATTCTTCTATTTTTTTTACCAAGTCGCTTCAATTCTCCGAGTACTTGAACTTTGATTATTCCATTTTTTCGCTCCGTATGTTTTTTATATGGGTGATTCTCCCGAAATAAACCCTTCGCGAAGGGAAATTTATAAATAAAAATATTTAATTTTTTCATTAAAAAATCGCAATTCACTTCAGTGCTAATCGATATAATATAATTCCCTCTGGATCACGATTTTTTTTATTCAGTTTTTAGAGATTTACCATGATCGAAAGAAATAGTAGGGCCGGAGGAAGGATGCAAACCTTTTCCCATCAAGTTTTTACCCGAAATGAACCCTTCGCGAAGGGAAATTTATAATAAAAAATATTTAATGTTTTCATTTAAAAATCGCAATTCCCTTCAGTGCTAATCGATATAATATAATTCCCTCTGAATCACACTTTTTTTATTTCAGTTTTTAGAGATTTACCATGATCGAAAGAAATAGTAGGGGGCGGAGGAATGATATATGCAAACCTTTTCCCATCTGGTTCTTACTGGCTTATAAATATCTGCTCCTTTTTCTATGAATATTCATGTCGCTCTTTTTGTTTCAACTTGTTTATTCCTACAGGATCCTGTTTAAGTCTTTCGTGTCTCCGTTTTCAGCTTCTCTTTTCCTACGGAGCCTTTCTTCTTTCGATAGCGGCATGGCAATAGGTTAAGAGAATCATTTTAATGTAACCGCATGCATATTCACACATGCGTAAGAAAGATGGCGTCACTCATCTGGCACATCTATGATGTTTCCGGCCATCACATATTGCGAGGAACCCAGAGGAATGACGATTAATGATGCTATACGTTTTTCAAAATCTGGCGGTCAGTAAGTGTCTAAAAGTTCCACCTGAATAGGTAAAGAGTTACTTATCTAATTGGAAAATGATACAGTCGAGAATGACCAAAGTAATGACTCCCTCGCCTGTGACACCAAATCATAACATGCAAGGTCTGTAGAAAAAAAAAGCGTAAGCCACAAAAATGATACGACACAATCAATCTCTTCGGAAAAGCAGATGTACTGCTCTGGCAAGCATAATCAGCTACCACCACCCGTCGCGCAATGTATGAACTGTTTTGCAGCTCTCCAGAGGAACGATTGAGAAAACGATTACGAAATATCGTTTCTTGTTATGAGATACCTGTGCTCATTTTTTTTCAAGGAGGAATTACGCTAATGTCGAATTGTTGCGAGGAATTTTTTTTCTGATATATTTGAATTTTTTACTTGCCAGTGTATATGAAATCTGGATAGTTACACTCCGGAGGAACAATTTTTACACTTAAAATACAGAAAAGAATGGATAAAACGTTTTTTCTGCCAAATCGGTTTTGTAAGAAGTTTTCAAAAAATTGCAAACTCTTGTATTCCAAAAAAACTCCCAAAGTAATGGAATTGCATTTATTAAGGGATAACACACCACTCTAGGATTTTGGAAAAATCGTTTTGTTTGCTTAAAAAATACTCTAGGGTCATAGAAACAATATGCGGGTCCTGCTGTAGCGAAAAAAAATGTTTAAGGTTCAATTATCGATTTTGCCGAAAGCTCCGAGGCGCTGGACAATTTTTTTTTACGAACTGGGCGGACGGATTGCCCGTACACCTTTGCATGGAGCGATTAAAAATTTTGATAGGAGTTTCACAATTACATTCTCTATGAGAGTACGTAGCTGTTTTTTAAATTGAATTTAAACTTTTTTATAAACAATTTGCTGCTTATTTTTTGGGAAAAATCGATTTATTCCTTTCAAAGTGCGCCGTTTTTTCTCCAAATTTGATTTTAAGAAATCTCCACGTAGTCCCATAGCTAATAATATATAGATAATAACTTTGTTTGGTTTTTGTTCCCGGTCTTATACTTTACGAGAAAACCGTCCTACCGTGAAGGTATTTGTAAAAAAAATACGTCTTTCAAGAGGGGCTCTGTCGCCGCCATTTTGTATGAAAATTATATTTTTTTCTTATACTTCAATATGTGTTAAATAAACCTTCTCAAAAGAAATCCTATTGCTTTTTCCATACTCCCAAAATGAATTGTCAAAGTTAGGCCTTATTTTCTGCCGCTAGAGTGGTGTTAGTCCTTAAAGGGCCAGTCCATTTTGAAAATTTCAAAAAATCGATTTTTTTTACTGTTTTCGAAAGTGCATACATTCAGAAATATTGGATTTTGTACGGTGCAGGAATTGCCGATTGAGTTTAGGTAATAGTTTTTCATAGTATAAACTTCAAACGCATTTTTCTCGTAACAACGTTTCCAAAATCTACCTCCATCGTATCTCTAGAACTAATAAACCGATTCTCTTGAAATTTGAACCACATATTGTAAACATGATTCGCAACAAGATGACCCTCGATGGTTCTAAAATTTTGATTTTTACTCTTTTATGGAAAAAACGGCGAAAAAAACGCGTTTTTTTACTTTTTTCGCGTTTTCATTTTTTTATTTTTTGATAAAATTTGATAAATACAATTTGATAAATTTGATAAATTTTTGATAAATGCTGGATCTAATGGACTTTGATTTTTTTTGTTTCAGACAAGCCGTTGCCGAGTTGTGATGGAGCTACCTAGCCAACCTATTTTAGAGGCGTTACGTTAAACTATAGTTTTTGTACTTAAAAATGAATAAAAATGAATAAATTTTTTTTAAATGTATTTCAACGCTTTATTTATCAAGCCCAACAACTTTTATATTCATATCTTTTATAAAATCCTCAAAAAAAATCGCGAAAATAGCCTTTTTTGTGGCTCCGAAGTGGACGGCCCTTTAAAAAAGTCCGGTTACTTGCAAAATGACGATACCGGGAGAATCACCCACATATGTACCTTTCACGAAAATTCGGAACAGGTTCGTGAAAATTTTTTTTTTTTCTTTCGAGTTCACGCATATCATCGCATTTAACATGGAATTCGCCTTAGACCGGGTTCATTTCAGCACAACAGAACAGTGATATATTCGATGAATCAACAAACGTCAAATAGTGTAAACATTTCGTACACAAAGAATATCGCACGGGCTGATGAATTTCGACGCGTTTTTTTTATCGGTGGCTCTATTTAATCTTCCTCACCGACAATTCGTCTTCGTCCTCGGGACGAATAGCTGTTTCACTCTCACGGCACCCCTGTGGCGTTTAATCACAAACAGCTAGGCCTCGAGTGACACGCGGTTTATTCGATGTTCGAAATCTCTTTCCGGCATATCCACTATTAGCGCCACCGAGCTAAAATTGCCGATCGGCTCGAGCTTTCGCGATATTTCGAGAGCGATATACAAATCTCCGACTATAATGCCGAGCGCTCGCCATCATCGCGCGAAACGTTCATCGCAAGGGAAAAAGAGAAAATTATAAAGTCCCATAGGCACACCCCGTTGCGAGACAGGAAAACATAGTCTCCCCATTTTATTGAGCAGATGAACAATATTTTGCGAAAAGCTTTAATTTGAAAATCGATTTGCTCAGTAGTCTCTGAGACACAATCGGATAAGGTAAGGAAATAGGATAGCTATCAGAGGGCACCTATTCAAATGAAAAGAAATCGATGTTTTTTTTCTTTATTTTTATTCCGCAATATATCAAGGATGTTGTGTCAAATTTCAAGTGAAAATGTCAAGCCAATTTTTGCAAACTAACGCTGTTTGCATAACGTTCCGAAACCACCACCCCCCCCCCCCCCCACACGAACGAGTCAAAATTTTGCACAAACCTTCATTTTAATATTTTGGGTGTAAGCATTTTTATTTTTTATTTACGAGGTTCTGACTATTGCTTTTTTTCTCGAAAAAGCTTTTTTTAAATGAGGCACTACTGTTGAAGTGATTAACTGATTCGATAAATTCCATTTTTTTCCTTATCGCAATCACCAATCACAGGTCCGATAATTGTCGGTTTGAAGTTATGGTGTTTCTCATAAGCAAATTTTTGCACCGGGATAGGCCATTTTCGAAGCTGAATGTTTAAGCTCGAGGGAAAATCCTCTAAAGTGGTTTCTTGACGTCATTTTAACGCGCGTGATAACTGCATTCGTATATTTTAATAATGTTCCTGCGTTATGTAGCCTGGTCAATTCTGAAGGGAGTTACGATGTATACTGTGAAGCCATGTATGTCCTGCAATAATGCGAACACACGAAGTTTCCATGACTACAGCTTAATATAGTTTTTTTTAGATATTGTGTAGTTAAAATATCTGTGAATCGAAGCGCGAAGCTTCGATTAACAGATGACTTCGACGACTAGCATAGATTTTGAAGAAAAAAAAATGTGTAGGGGAGTAGCCCTTAAGGGCTACTTAAGGTAGCCCTTGAGGGCGACCATTGTAAATATCTAAAATTAAGTGATTTCTCGCGATTTTTCTTCGGGTGGAGGTATCAGTACGAAGATAACAATATTCAAGGATTTTATTAGTCATATTTTTAAGTGAATAAAAAAAAATTATAATATAAAATTATACAATATGGTGACGCTGGCATGTTGAAATTGACACGCTCTGCGGCACGCAGTGTAATCAAAAGTAAATTTGAATGTGGAAAAAAATGTAAAAAATACTATTAATTTACACGAGTATAGCTAGTGAAATACGCAGGGAATTTTGAAAATATGAATTTTTGTGTAATTGGCAGGCGTTTAAAGTAAAAACTCAATTTTCGACGGAAAAAGGACAATCATTTGTTAATAACCAATGCTATAATTAACTAAAAAATTAATTAAAAAAATGCTGTACACCAATTTCCAATACTAATTTCAATACTAATTTCCTACTAATTATTAGTCAATACTAATATACTACTAGTCAATACTACTTAATACTACTAGTACTACAATATACAATACAGTAGTAGTACTACAATATATACGATACAGTACTAGTACTACAATACTAGTACAATACAGTACTAGTACAATACAATACAGTACTAGTACTACAATACAGTACTAGTACTACATATACAATACAGTACTAGTACTACAATATACAATACTACTAGTACTACAATATACAATACAACTACAATATACAATACTAATACTACTACTACTAAATACTACTAGTCAATACTAATTTCCTACTAATTGTTACAATTTTCAGTGTCCTTTTGCTTATAAATTCGTTATAAGAGCTACCCGCATTCTTTAAACACAAAAATGAAAAATTTAATAAGAATGGATAATAAATGAATTTTCATCATATAAGGAACGTCGTTTTGTAGGCTAATTATTGAAATATAAGGGAGGCGAGAACCACGAAGAAGAAAGCAAAAGAGGTTGTTATTCGAATCTCTCTGAAGAAAGACGCGCAGTCTCCCGATCTCTATTTCGGTAGAGCAAGCATCTTTTTTCTTTCTATCCACTCGTTCTTTTTCGGTCTATCCTCTTTTTTTATCTCGATGATATTTTGGACGACACAGCTTTCGTTCGGTCTCCGCTCTTTTTACCCAGCGTTATATACCTACGCCCGGTGCAGCAAACGTGTGGCTTTCATCATTCACTGTTTTTTTTCCTTCCTTCCTTTACCAACAGTTGTCCAATACATTAGTGCCGGGACAAGTAAAAATCTACCGCGTTATACAACGGTGTCAAAACTGACGTCGAGATCACGCGACGTACACACCCTCGAGGCAGTAATTTTTCTTACATCGTAAATTATTACTAAATATCGTGTTTAGTCGTAATATAAAGACACTTCAATTACTTTTGACGCTCCATATAGATTTTTATTTTAATGTTACGCTGAAACTTAGTTGTTCAATTTCTCAAATTTCATGAAATTACAATTGCTATTCCGAATTGTCAGAGACTTTTGTAATTGAAGATCGGACATTTCTCCTTAGCAATTGCCGGTGCTGCATTTTGGTATAAGCAGAAAAATTCTTTTGGAGTTTTGATATTTCATGGTAGAACTTGTTCAGAGTTTGGCATCCTTCACGTTCTATTGTGAACATATAATGTAAGGACGTTTAGCTATCGATGATGCTTATCGATTATTATTATTATTTTCGGAACTTTTCTCTGTACAAACCTTCGCCATACAGGAACTCGAATTTCTAACACTACAATTTTTCGGCACTGTGGACTCTCCAATGATGGAAAGTTGAGACTTTTTTTATGTTCTGTGTTTTCATGTCGACGCTTTATCGGTCGGTTCCATAATCATGGAACCGTTTAATTCCTTAGTGTACTATTTTTTTCAGTTATATAATCATTTTGTTGACTAAATTTTGGCACTTTAAATTTCCCGAATTATTCAGTATTAGCCAATAAATTCGGAATTTTGAGCATTCTGATCTTTCAAAGTTTGCGATTACAACCCAGCACCAAAATAACGGAAGTATCGGTACTGCTTGAGACCTTTCTTTCTCACACGATAATATTACGCACGTCTCACGTCAAGGATGCCTCGAGAACTAGTCAATGGAGAGTCGTTGAATGGATTTTCCTTGGGAAATATCACCCTCTTCATCTTTCCGAGTAATTACTCAATTCTCTATACAGCCTCTCGAGATCTATTTTTTACCACGCTCTTATCGTGAATGCTCGTATTATTAGGTCGAGTTTTTCGGATGAAAAGCTCGCAGAAAATCGATCAACGAAATAAGCTCGTATCTATTCTATTATCGAGACACGTTTTCCAAGCTTTTTTTATTCTTCAAACTTGTCACTCGTCTATGCACATCGGACTTTTTCATCGAACGTGAAATACTTCGGAACGAATACAAGCGAGCTTTGTCCATATTTGCATATTTGGCTCACGTACATTTCCCGATAATATTGGGTAAAATCAAATTTTTTCATTCCATTTTTCATTTTTCAAAATCAATATTTTTGTATTTTTGGGGCCCACAGCAGAGATCCGTGAAAACATCAATTATTGGTTTTATTAACATTTATTGCTTCTTCTTCACATTTAATGTTTAATAAAGATACCGAAACATAAAATATTTTAAACCAAAACAATGGTTAAGGGGTTAGACTGATGTCATAATGACGAACACTCGTTCGTCGCTTCAGGCGATGCAAATTGAAGAGGAAGGTCCAGCGTAAGGTGTAAGGCACGCAGATTGAAGGTGGACTTATCATTACAATGATAGAATTGCTAGTAAAACTTTGAACAAGTTTTTCTTGAAGCAATGTTTTCAAAACGGTGTACATGATTCTTCGAAATCCAATATACGGATTTTCTTGAAATTTGGCACATTTAAGCCGAGTTGAAGTTTCGAACTTTGAATGCTCCCACGGTTTAAAATTCCGAATGTTAATGTTCCGAAATTCAAGGTGGGGGCGGGTTGAAATTACGAACTTTGAATAATCAGAACGCTCAAAATTCTCAGAGCAATCAAAACTCCGAAAATCTGAACACTGTAAAAATAATTCGGCAATCAAAGTTTTAAGAGTTTAAAAATGTTTAATCAATCGACGAATTTGATTTATTTGAATTATTTGAATAATTTTCTTTTACTAAGAAGTGCTTTGAGGTCAATTTTGAAATTTGTCTAGACACTGTTATACGTTTTACATCACTGATAGTCAACTATGATGTAGAACGTATAACATTATCAACACAATTTTTTAATTTGACGTGAAATCACTTTTTTATTTAAGAAATTCTTGAAATAACTCGTCGATTTACTAAAAATTTCGAAACTTTTATAACTTCCATTGCTGAATTATTTTAACGGTGTTCAGATTTTCGGAGTTTCGTCTTTCGTGTAAAATTCTTTCGGAGTTTTGATCTTTCGGGGTAATATTTTTTCGGAGTTTTGAGCATTCTGATCATCCAAAATTCGGAATTTCAACCCGACCCCTGATTAACAACAATGGGTAAATATTCGGAAGTGGGGCTCCGGCTAGAATCAGGCTAATTTTCTTTAAGGGCTCAAACAAACCCAAACAAAACCAAACAATAATCAGCCTGATTTTGCAGGAGCCCCGCCTCCGAATATTTACCCAACAATGATATCAATACTCCTCGAAAATACGAAAATAAAATTGCAATTTTTTTTCGCAATTCAAACACCATAACAAAAAACGATCGGTCAAGTCTTAGCCAATATTAGCTATTTCACGAAAAAAAAGCCCCTCATGTTTAAAAGTCCTTCGCGAGATTTTTTTAAAGTTCTTGAATTATTAATAATTCCAAATAAAATTTCGTACACAGCTTTATTAAGGTACATACAAATAAATGTCCAAACGATTTTTCAATCATCTTATTCCTTCAATGTTAATTTTTTTCAATAACTCTATGATTTTCATGTCGTCACAGTAGCCTTCCACGATTTTTCCCTGTCAATGATTTTTCTTTATTCCTAAGAGTCCAAATTCAATTGGCTGGTCGGTGAAATTTCGAATTTGCCCAACATGAAGCGGTTCGCAGCGTAGATATACGAACGTTTGGAATAAACGCTTCGCGAATATTTCTCCGATTTCTGGTCATTTACGGTCGAATCGAGATGTTTGCACGATTTTTCGGTGACTCGAGTCTTTTTTTTTCGCGTGCGGTTATCGTCGTGTCGCGTCATCCACGCCACCAGGACAAAATACGGTATAAGCAAGACGGCTCAAGGGATCCCGGCGTCTCGTGTTTGCCCAGACTTTTTGGTTTGAAGCCAAAATTCCTTTCGAAATTATGGTCTGCCCCCGCTGTCGGCCACCACACTTATATGTATACGACTTCAACGAATCTCTTCTTTAATACGTGTGCACGATATTTATACACGTACATTATTCTAACGCGTACGTGTATTTATTTACTCGATCCTCTGTCTCGCAGACTTGTCTTTGATATTTAGCAAGTGTACGTGCGTGCAGCATTTGGCATTGCGAGATTATCGCTGTACGCAGTTCGCACCTATTAAACTGCTATATCAAAGACAAAATTGTCAGTCGCATTTTCGGTCTCGAGCACCGTGAAGTAAAACATTTTTTCAATATATTCTAAAGGCAGGATTCTACTTTGAAACTTTGAAAGGCTAAATTGGATGAAAACACCCACCTGGAACACGTCGAAGGCATATTATATGGCCCAGGCATCGCTGATTGAGGGTAAGATAATTTTTTCTACGATTTATCACTCACCAAAACTTTAAACGCGTTTTTCTCGAAACGACATTTTCAAGTACCGTGGTCGTGATAACTCAAAAAGTACTGAACCGATCCTTATGAAATTTGGAACACATATTCTATATGTGTGTACCAACCGACCTAACTACAATCAACTTAAAATTTTTATTAGAACTATTTTTTTATTGCAAAAAAAGACCCAAAAAAACGCATTTTTTTTTTTCGTATTTTAGCCGCCATTTTGTTAATTTTGCACGTATATAAAATATTCTAGTTAGGTCGGTTCCTGAAGACATACTGAACATGAAACTATTTGATTTTTTTGTTTCAGACCATCCGTCGGGAAGATTTCACGACCACGGCAACGGTACCTGCTTTTCGAGGCGTTGGCTTTAAACATATTTTACGTGTACAAAAAATGAATAAAATACATTTAAAATTTTTTTTTTATGTACTTAAAGAGTGTATTTATTGAACAGTTTAAACCCCATATCGATATCTTTAATAGTATTCTCAGAAAAAATTCACGAAAATAGCGTTTTTTTCATGGTTTCAAAGTAGAATCCTGCCTTAACATATTGTTTCATTGCGACAAAAATAGATGTTCAAATTTAGCGATCAATCCATTTTCCTCGGTATGTTGATTTTAAAGAGGGCTGTGACATCGTATTTTTTTATATTAATCTTCAAAAATGGCAGAGGTTTGACACGGTTTTCTAAACTGCACGTTCAAAACTGGCGTGACGTATAGCTAAAAAACTAATCGACCGATTCCGATGGAATTTGGTATGAATCTTTCTAGCCTTACAGTAAGAAGCATGATCCTAAATGTTATTGAATATGAAATTAAAAAGAGTATTTTTTAGTGCCAAATGTACCCATTTTTTCGAAAGATTCAATCTTTTTGTTTCAAAGCGTACCATTCCATGGATTTTCAACATTATTCAAGTTTTTCTTGGTTCATCTACGGCGTATGAGTATCAACGAAACAAAAGATCTCCGCTGGTTTTTTTTCAGACTAATCCCTCCGGCGCTACGTGTCACGCCGTTTGACAACAGCCGCCGCAACCCGTTTGAAGACCTTGTCATACCTCCGCCATGTTTAAAGATTGATCAAATTTAAAAAATACCGTGTAACTGCCAAAAGTAGTAATAAAACACACGCTATGTCTCAAAATTGGTGAAAAAGTCTATCCTCAAAAATAAATGATGAAGATCGAAGCTTCCTTCCTCGCCTAAAGGCATCTCCGTACCCCCGTAAAAAGTGGGTCGATAGTTCACCTACACGTTGCGATCATTTTACTCATCATCGAAGTTTCAAGCTCAAGCTTGGTTCACGCGACAACGAAGTTTTGCACATCGAACTATCAATCAATTAAATTTGTTTGAACTAAACCATCAATCATATCATATGTGACACATATTATTTTTTAATATCAAATGATATAATCCAAACATAAAAAATAACGATAATTTCGAAAATAAATTAAAAGCACACGTCAACATTGGGAATTGGGGGCTTTGTTATTACCGCGTTTTTTGCTTCGTTGCCGTATATGCGCGATAAATAAAATCGAACGAGGGATCGTTACCGGTACTCCGTTAACAAAGTCACAAATATCCCGAACGATGCACAGAGAATGCGTGTCCGTCATGTCAACGTGAAAACGCCCATAAAACGGCAAGAGAGGGAGAGAGAGAGAGAGAGAGAGAGAGAGAGAGAGAGAGAGAGAGATCATAAATAATGTGTTCCACGTTCCATCTCTATATATAGATATATGTATCATCGAGAGACATCAGTTTTGAAGCCATATAAACGGACGAGTGAAGATAGACGCAATTAAAGTCAGAAATGTATGGCTGAATGTCTTTATGAGCTCGTCACAGAAGCTTCAACGATTCATTTCGAAAAATGACACTCCAAGTTCGATGTACATAGTTGCAGTATCATTTCTTGGATCCGAACATGGAGAGCCTCGCGCGATCTTGTCCGATAATTTACGATGTGTCGAAAATAATAATTTCTCGAGAGCACAAAACGCGTGGCTCGCGACCTTGCCTCGCCAAACATTTTACAACACACGTATTAAACAAGTTTTCGTATTTGCTTTGCGAAATCTTTTTTTTTCTTCTACATATTTGCGTATGAACACGGTACTTCTGTTGAATTTGCATAAAAATCTGTTTAAACGATTAACTCAAACTCACTGTCCTTAGAATTAATTTTTCATGCTGCAATTAGGGATATAATTTTTCTAAATTAATTAAAATACCATTGACTTATTTTCAAAGACCTGGTCCCGGTTTTTTTTTCGTTTTATCGGTATTTATGAGTGTGTCGACATCATTTTTTAGATTTCTTTTCTCGATAATCTAATGAATAAAAATAACGAGCACTCCGCACTTCTTCCAAGACAATGCTAAGCTCGGGTACACGACGCTGCCAAAGCATCGTCTTAAAAAGGCAAACGCACGCCTGGATCGTTATCATCGAAAATTGAATTGAATTCGTTGATTTCAATCGAAATTATTTTAAATTCATTTTTCATTCTCAATATTACTTCATTTCTTCATGTACTCGTGGTCGACTGGTCGGATGAATTTCTTCTACCAATTTACGGTGTACAAGACCTATATGTGGCAAAGACTAGAGTCCAGCCTACATACGCCACGTAGATGATATATATACATATATATTACGGAAAAAGAAAACGAGGCTAAGAAAAGTAAGGCGAAAGAAAAGAGCAAGACGTTCAAAGACGCACCGGAGAATATCGTCCAAATATTTAGCGTCTTCGCGAAATGGTCGTGTCGAATGTTCATAATGTATGGCACTTTCCACATGAAGTTCAGCGGTTCTTCTGCTAAAAGAAATTTAGAAAACCTTCTTTGATCAAACACAGTTACCAAAAAAATTGAATTATTCCGTGGCTATCATTTTTGGGACGAAGCCCATCGAAGCGTATTTTATTGAAAGATCATGTAAATTATCTATATATCCATAACAATAATGTAGATGTACCGTGAAAAAAAAACTTTTTTAGGTTTCATCTTACGGAATTTTTATGCGGAAGACACGAATGCCGAATCGGAGAAAAGCTGTTCTGTTTCGCAAAGAACACATTACGACGCTTTCCTATTGCCGTAAAAAAAGGGAATGAAATTGTTTACTCATCTGGTGAAACATCTCGGGTTGCATACACGAGAGAAAGTTGCACAAATACTCTCTGATACTGCTGCGTATATACGAGAGCAGTCACAATTCCATACGTTATTCAAGGTCCTGCATAAAAAGGACAAGTGTACACAGAAAGAAATGTATAGTAACCCCAACCATATTTTATATTACCCTGAGGGGACAATAATATTTTATAGTCATGGTTACTGCCGAAAATATAGTACTGTTAATGATATTTTAGCAGTTGTGTTAGCTATGATCATATGTTAACCGCAACCAACAATCTTTCAAGCATACGTTATTTGTCAATGCTATATAATATAGCAGGTTTTCATAAAATAGATGATTCCTTACACTATCAAACAATAGTGGTTTTTACCATATTCAATGGTCTGTCTACTAAATGTATATGGTATTTCATAAATTCAAACACTTTCAATTGAGAGTACTACCTGTATGATTGGTTATCATGATTTATTATTCCCTGACCTCCTGAAATGATTCCTATCGAAGAAAATATTTCACCTAAATGGAGATTCGAACCTACGACCTACCTATCTATATTCAGGCATGACGCGCTTGAGTCTTACTATTCAATATCAATTTATGTTGAAACATTCATTTTCGTAATTTTTATTTTCGAATTCAAAGACGTTCGAATAAACGGCTCGTTCTTTTTCGAACGTTCGTAAATTTATATTTCGATATTCTTGCTATTCGATGAATTATGTTTCGAAGTTTTCACCCCCACCGCACGCTGCCACTATGCTACAGGGTACTTATGGTATTTCGATCGTAGATTTTGCATAACGGATAAAAGTAATTCCAGCTATATTTCCGAATAGCTGCTACCTCTGATATAGGTGGAATTTTGCACAGATTGCTTTTTTGATAATATATGTCACTGCTTAAATGGATTTTTGGCGCGGCCCAATAGTTTTCGAAATATCGGATTCTAAAATCTGATAAATGACGTTATAGTTGTGTTAACCATATTATGATTGCGTTGACAATAAACTATAGGGAATTCGACTATACTCTTTTTTACCATACGCGTTTGTTGTAAATACCATGCACTTTTTCCGCAGTGTACATAGGAAAACAATTATCGTAATAGCAAAGGTGCCTATTTTATTCGCAATTGGATTTAAAAAAGTTTTCACACTTTTCGACTGATTAGACTTAAGAGGGAATGATACCTTATCGCGGTCGGTATGGTAGAACGATTATAGATTCCCACGAATCTCTGAAACGGCTCTTCAGATCCCGTCGAAACTTTGCCAAACGACGTCAAATAGATAGATGAATGGCTCTCTTCTTCTCAAATTTTCTGATTTTGAGAAAAAGAATGTAGATTGGCTTATGATAACCCAATCTACATTTTTTTTCTCAAATTCGGAAAATTTGAGGAGAAGACAGCCGTTCGTCTATCTATTTGACGTCGTTTGGCAAAGTTTCGACGGGATCTGAAGAGCCGTTTCAGAGATTCGTGGGAATCTATAATCGTTCTACCATACCGACCGCGATAAGGTATCATTCCCTCTTAAGGGGACTGGGAATTGCAAATGAAAAAAATTGAAAAAGCCACGTCCATCGAGAAAAAAAATACTTCATTATAAGATTTGTCTGTTAGAGTATTATTTTTGTTAACTGAAACGCTTCTCGCGTTCGCAGAGACTTTTCGCGGCAACCGTATAGTCGTATGTGAAATAAAGTCGAAAGTCCGATTGCGAGGGAGAGAATTCAGGTTTAATTGTTTTGCTAGTACACCCAACAGAGTTCACGTCGCTCCAAAATCCAAATATTTTTCTTACGCGATATAAATACAATGGATATCCCAAAATAGTCTACGAGAAAATCCCGGATCCTTGCTTCGCCTTGTCTGTGATTTCTCGGTTGAATATTTCCCGTAATTACGAGAGCGTGCGTTGTAAAGTGTCTTCGTTGATTTTTGGGTGGGAATAATAAACGTCTTTTCGAAGGTACCCAAAAATTTTGTTGGCAAACTACGAGCTCTTAAGTTGTCTGAGAGCGCATTGTCTTTAAGTCACGTTCGCAGTTCTCGGATATAGAATTTACGGCGCGGGAGGAATTTTTGGCCGAGCTCTAGCCTCTCGCGATGGACACAAGAAACTCTTTTTTTTCCTTCCGACACATACAACAGAAATATTTTTCTTTTTCGCATAGACGATAAAGAAATAAACGGAAAATTCGATTTTCTGCTTTAATTGCAAATACATGCCATGAATAATTTATATACAAGATATTGCAGTTCGGTGAATTGTATTTTCGATTGGAAAAAACATATATAAGTTGAAGAAGAAAAAATGATGAACCTACATAACCTTGAAGCTGTGCTCTTTCGAATTCAGCAGATGTGCACGGGAAAACACTCGCAAAAAAAACCTCGAATTATTAGAGGTACCCTCTCCTCTATCACTGCCTCAGCTGCAACCAATCACATTTTCGAATTGTTTCAAGCATTCCTCGATTTTGACAATTCAATGAATACTTATTTGGTAAAAACAAGTTGCTGATTTAAACGTACAGAGATATATTTGAGTTAAAAAAAATCTTCATTTGCATAAGGGTGAAAGTTTTTTGAATATTCAGATATATTGTTATTTCGAACAAATAAAAGTTGTATTTTAATTTACAGCCACCAAAATAACCATATTTTCTCATATATACATTACACACTTATCTATATCGCTAAGTATACTGAATGGTGAGAGAATATAAAGAATATTTTCTATTTCCAATATTTCGGTATACAAGAGATATATACAAGTATATATGTCTACGAGAAACGTTCCCCAAAGGCGGGTTTCACACGATTCCTAATTTCCACACCTTTCGAAATGCACTTGAAACGATGCACACGAACGACAATGCATAAAATTCGTGGTGCACCTGTACGTTTCGCGGACTCGATTATATGCTTGTTCGGAGTACAAATGGTCTGTGCGAGTAACCTCGGGTCCTGCGCCACACTTCGGTCACAGAGCGAACTACCGCGTCCATGAATTTACTGCTCAATTTAAATTTAAAAAATTCAAGTAGTCCCATTTCGTCTATACGACTAAATATTTTTTTGAGTATATAATACCAATTACCAAACTTGTTAAAAGCATAGAAATTGTTCATAATTACACGGTTTTCAATAGATCTCGGCTTAAAAGAATAATATATATCTAAATAATAATATCTGAATAATATATCTAAAATGAATCTCTGATATACTACAATCAAATAAGAAAACATTATTTTGGCGAAAACTTCCGTTAATTCAAATAAAAATTATCAACTAAGGACATTTAGTTGATTTCTATCGATCATTTTTTTCAGTATGGCAAACGATTTGCTCTATTGGATTTCTCTGTTGTATAGACGCCTGTGTACTTTCCTTTACGTCATATCTCAAGAGGTATTAAATCTTTCGGGTCTTCGATATACATGCATTACACCAGGCCAGTCGGAGATTCCCCAATCCGTCTATGCTTCATGCTATGAAAACATTTATCGAACGAGTTCGTAGCTCTATGGCGTAATTAAAGTTGCCCTGACGTAAGGTTTTTAGAGATTCGATTATATAACTTCACCACAACTTACATTTTCCAAGAAATTTCCACGGCTAATATTTACTTATCTATCATTTTACGATCTTCATGCTGTCGCATGGAGGCGAGACATTCTTTACGAAAAAAACACCCGGACGTTAGAGCTTTCATAAGTACTCAGAGGGTCGGAAAATCAAAGCCATAAAATTCTCTTAGAAATCTAAATGGAAATTCGGAAAAGTAACATAATTACATCGGCCTAATTTTTTTTTAAATGACGATGACTAGATGTGTTTGTGAAAAAATATCTACTAAACGTGGTGAAATTGACCTCAAGAAAGCCCACACAACTAGAAAAAATTCATGGGCAAGCAATTTTCCGACACTTTCACGAATTTTTATTCCTCATCTATAACCTTTCGCTGAGAATTTCGATCGTGCTGAGAACAGTTGAACGCGCCAAAAAACCATCGCGACGTTTCCCAAGATATCGCAACTATCGCGTACTTTCGCATAATCCATAAATTTCTCAGGACAAGGAACAGCCCCGCGTCAGGTGGGGGTGATCTCGTCTTGTCTCATTTAGCACAGACGTATATGCGTGCCAATCTGTGGACAGCAATTTATCTTTCCCGCTGAAGTGTTCACGGACAACACGTCTTTCTTTTTTTAACGAAAAGAGACGCGAAGAATATTTGGAATAATAATATGCTAGAGGCGATTAGGTTGAATTCTTATTAAAAGAGACATTGTTATATGGTGAAAAAGGGTACTCATAAATATATATATATATATATTGAAACAATTGAACTATTGGAAAAGTGCTATTGATATGTGATGAAACTATATTTTGATACAACTTTACTCGAAGTTATTGAAGTTTATCGATATCGCTTGTTTTAGTCGCGTATACGATGAGAATGAACTTATATACAGTAATATTGAAGGCGGCCGAAATCAACAAGTGGAATCGAAGTATCTATATAAATATGTGTGTATTTACGTGTGTGTGTGTGTGTGTGTGTGTGTGTGTACATATACATCGATACTTCACGCACGCGGGCACGGAGATACCATATGTATATGAGGCATTCCACGCCAGTTCGCTCGGCCGTGAACCTGACCATTTTTAATTTTTTTAAATTCAATAGCATGCTATGCAAGGAGTATTTTCACAATTTTTGAAATTTTTATCGCATGTATTTCAGAAGTTAAAATTTTTCGAAAATTCTGGATATCGAAAACGTTCGGAAACGTTCTAACGCCGATATCTCTCAAAAATCGATACATCGAAAAATGTCTATAGATCGATGTTTTTCATATTAGTTCACACTTCCATGAAAAAAAGGAAAAAATTTAAATCATCGTCGTCAACATTTTTTCAGCGTATAAAGTAAAAACTATTTTTTAAAAATGATTGCCAGTTTTTTCAAAAAATTCTCTAGAATAATATGATGAATTATATGAATTTTAACACTAGTTGTAATAAATTTAATTATTTTTCACGAAAATTTCGCGTGTTTCATACGAATTACTAATAATTTTTGTTACTGATAATTCTCGTAAGTAATAATGAATGTATTTATTTACAATTAGTAATTGTAGTGATAATTTTACAATTAGTAGCTCGATCTAATATGTTGAAGAATTATTTTTCGCTTGCCAAGTGTAGGTGTGATTTTTCGTAGAAATGGTACAAAAACATAAAAAAAATATTGCGAATACGATAAATATGATTCATACGAAACACTCGAAATTTTTGTGAAAAAAAATGAATTTATTTTTAAAAAATACAAGGAAAAATGGGCCCACAATGGAACTAGCGTTAAAATTCATATAATTCATCATATTATGTTAGAGAATTTTTTGAAAAAAAAAAAATGGCAATCATTTTAAACAAAAATAGTTTTCCCTTGACACGCTGAAAAAATGTTGACAGCGATGATTTAATTTGTTTTCCTTTTTTTATGGAAGTGTGAACTGATATGAAAAAAATCGATCTATAGACATTTTTCGATATATCGATTAATTTAAGAGATATCGGCTTTAGAATGTTTACGAACTTTCTGAAATCCAGATTTTTCGAAAAATTTTAACTTCTGAAATACATGCGATAAAAATTTTTAAATGTGTGAAAATACTCCTTGCATAGCATACTATTTTATTTTTTAAACTAAAAAAAAGTAAAAACGGTCGGGGTCCCGGTCGAGCGAAATGGCGTGGAATGCCTCATATATGTGTTGTTTCTATATTTGAAAAGATACTTATTAGTCGAAATTCAGACTTATTCAGTCACTAATTTTTACGATATTCAGTCACACGTCACGATCTTTACAGTAAATTCCATTCAAATTGAAGTGGTCCAATTTAAGGGGTTAGACGCCACTCAAAATGAAGAATAAACTTATTATCACAACGATATAACTATGCTGGTAAAACTTTAAACGCGTTTTTCTCGACAATATGTTTTCCAAAACGGTGCACACGCTTTCTCGACATTTAATGTTGATTTTTAATTTGGTACCCTCATTTAGTGTAATGGTAGTTTAATCTTAACCAACGTTTTTCATCTTAACGATTGTTGCATTACTAATTAATAATAATGATGTAATTCTTTCTACAAAAATCGAAAAAAAATACAATATTTTTTTTGTGGGTGACACACGACATAAGTAAAAGTTGACGGTGTCAACCCTTAGCCAATATTATCTATTTTAAAGAAAAACTTTCACGTTCAATGTTCCTTCAGGCGATTGTTTATAACTTTTTTGATAATTCATGTTTTTTATGTGAAATATGTTATACCAATTTTTAAATGTACATACAAATAAATGTCTAAACGACGTTTCGATCATCCTAGTCATCCCTACGACATTTAAAAAAATAATAATTCTGATCTTCAGGTCGTCGCAATAGCCTAACCCCGTAAAAATGCCATCTGATTAGTCAAGATATAATTCTGTCACTAATTTTTACGATATCCAGCCACACGTCACGATCTTTACAGTAAAGTCTATTCAATTTCAAATAATGCAACTCCCATATACACAATTGAAGTAATGCAATTGCTGTATGCAGAAATCTCCAATTCTGACGATGCACTTTCAAGTATCTCAATTTTTTCAGTTATTTCTCACTGTTTTATGTTGACAACCATCGGGGAGAATCACCGGCAAATTACAAGAGGCTCCGAATTAGCCAGATTCGAAGATATTTCGAGTTCTCAGGGTGGTCAGTGTCGCCCACGCGACAAGAATCAACAAGTTTCCACTTCGCAAATAAATCGAGCCATTTTATGTGTTTATATATTTCGCTGTACATAAGAGAATGCGGCCGATCTTCGGCGCTTAAAAAAAGTTTTGAATTACGATGAAGCTGCAATTTGAATTGGCCCTGTTTCGCGACGGAACATATTAATCCTCAAAAAGTGTGAAATAACGACAACTATTTTCCTTTTGTTCAACAGTTTTGCATTTGATTTTAACTTTGAGAAACCATTTTTAAAGGGAAAATTAATCGAATACGGTTTTCCAAAAGCCAAGCCCATCGTATTTTATCATTAAGGATGTTGTGTCCAAAATTGAAAATGGTAATAAAATTAAAAAATTTGATAGGTCATTATGTAAAACATTTGAAAGGTTA
Organism: Ophion costatus; assembly: GCA_951751655.1. NCBI lineage: Eukaryota > Metazoa > Arthropoda > Insecta > Hymenoptera > Ichneumonidae > Ophion > Ophion costatus. The sequence continues at coordinate 1,914,572 of OX632364.1, forward strand.
TGTAAAAATTTCACGACGATTAGGAAGCTGGCTACTGAGAAAGTAGAATTCGCAAATTACACGCAGCCTTATGGAAACTTAAGTAGCTTTGCAATTATTATTTTTTTGTTTACTAAAAAATTATGCCAAAAATACAAGAAAAATCACACTTGAAGAAACACATATAAGAATATAGTGGCAACGTTGCATAGACCGAAAGTAGCGGGAAATTTAAATACTTATTTTCGTTCACGGACGACGTCGTTCGTTGCACCATAAAGCCACTTTTGTTTTTAATATATTTGAAATAAAAAAACGGCCATTCATAAATATTTCTTCTATTTCGAGAAAACAAATAGCAGAGTTTGCTATTTGCTAATAGAATTGCAAAGTTTCTTCAGTTTCCATAAGGCTGCGTGTAATTTATGAATTGTAATTTCTCAGTAGTCAGCTTCCTAATCGTCGTGAAATGTCTACACAACCTTTCAAATGTTTTACATAATGACCTATCGAGCTTGTAAAAATTTTATTACCATTTTCAATTTTGGCCACAACATCCTTAAGCTATTTTGGTCCGCAGAAAAAGCAAGAAACGACGATAATGTTCCATTTAAAAAATACCACATGGTCCTCGCATGCTAAAAACTACGAGAAAAATTGAAAAAGCGATCTAGAAATTCGCGCCACAGATCTCTCGGTGGTGTTCCGCATGGAATGCCTTGTTGACATATCGGCTACAATAATTGTAGATTAAGAAGGATTCGAGCGCAATTTTTATCCGAAATAGTAGCGGTTGTAAGACGAGAAACGTAAATGCAAAAATAGTAACTGCAGGCTCGTGTATTCGCAAATAGAAACGGACGAGGCAGGGGAGAGAAAGAGAGAGAGAGAGAGAGAGAGAGAGAGAGAGAGAGAGAGAGAGAAAGAGAGAGAGAAAGCGAGTCGATCTCTATTTGTCGCCATTCGCATTTACTTCTCCTCGGGTGTCTTGTTCTCGATCCCTGAGATCCACCACACAGCGATACAATATGCTAGACAGAAGTATATAGGTATACACGAAATAACAAAAAGTCCCGGAATGTCGAAATTGACCCCATTTCTGAAGAGAAACAAATGAGCCGAGGCATAAATCATTTAATGAGATATACGTCAAGTACGAAAATTCTATAAAAAATAATCGATTGTGTGGATTATTTTTCATACGAAGATATGAAAAGCGATAAGCGTACATTTGGTCACAAATTGTCTGTAATAATGATGTTAATTTTTTAAGTGTTTGGCACGACAAAGTTTTATTGTTAAAATTTATTTACCGGTATGCGGTAAGGGAGCGTTTGGGAGTGTGTGTGTATATATTATATGTATATATAATTTGTAGAACACACCCTCGATTTTTCGGTATGAACCACCTCAACTGCGCACGTCCCACGCTCTACGCAAGGGAGACCCGGCAAGTATAAATTTCCCTGACGGTCAGACATGCCTCGAAAGCTTCCAATTACGCGATTGCTTTAATCTATTCATGCACGTATACGTGGACGTGTTCAGAATTACCAATTAGCCTCTCTCGTTTCGCGACGACTAATTACTCCCTTATTTCCATAATTAGCTCAATATTAATGATACGTTGACCAATAAAACAGGGAATGAAATTGTCGATACCGACTGATAGGACAGACGCAAGCACTAATTAAAAGAGACGCACACGTATGTAGGAACATTAACAATTAATCAATAGGTAATGGGGGCACAGAATAGTCGTTGAAAAAAAAAGAACTTCCATCGAAAACTCATTGATGACATTTTATAAACGTACAGAGTAAAACGCATCTCTCCACGACGTTCACAAGGACTTGCACATATTTTGTTTTCTCTTCAAGCACGCGCATTTATAGTGATGGTGTTTTACAGAGTGCGACGTTATTAAACCACGTGTAATGACGAAAATACCGAGGGAAGAAAAATAGAGAGAGAGAGAGAGAGAGAGAGAGAGAGAGAGAGAGAGAGAGAGAGAGAGAGAGAGAGAGAGAAATGCGAATGACGAAAGGAAGAAAAAACTAGACGTTACGATGAAAGCACGGTTATAAGTTTTAGGGTCAACGCTCGGTAGCTCACTGACAGCAGCGAAAGAGACTGTGAGCCTCGATCAGAGCGAGAATCAGCGATGTGCTAGGGTGGCTCGTGCCTCATTGGTGGCAGAGCTGGCGGTGGTAGGAAGAAAGAGCTTGGGCGAGCTTGTGATAGAAACGGTGGAGGACCGAGAGCTAACCGATAGAGAGATGGAGGTGGATGGGGGGGGGGCACGAGCATATACGCAAACTCCAAAATTCCCCCACGGCCTGTAAGCAACGTACGTGACGAAAAACTCTCGCACGGAATCGAGAGTTGGGGGAACAAGTTATATTTATAATGAACGAAAAAAAGAAATCGCAAGTATCGAAAACATCGAATAAAGTCGACCTCTTCGGACCGTGCGGAAATAATTTTAGTCTTTTTACATCGGCTATGAAGACGGCGTTTTTTTTTCTCTTCATACGTTGATTCGTTGTTTCAGCATTGCAGTCAACGTTACGCTGCTCAAGCTATAATAATGTTAGCGAGTCATTGAGATCCGAATAGATATACCAATTACAAAACTTGTGAAATTGTTGAAAGGCGAGGAATCGTGAGAACTTGGTAAATTGTAAAAATTTGTAAAACTATAGAAATTTGTAAAGTTGAACAAAATTGGTAAAATTATACAAATTTGAAAAAAAAAAAATTAAATTGTAAAAAAAATTCATTTATGAAAATTGGTAAAATTATAAAAAGTTGTGAAATTATGAACATTTGTAGATTTAAAGAGGTTTGTAAAATCATACGAATTTGTAAATATGTATAAAATTGTTAAAACTTGTGAAATTGTCAACATTTGTAAAAAATTTGTATAAATTTGTAAACATTTGACAAAAATGGCAATAAGCCGTAAAATTGTAGGAAGTTAATGTTACGCTGTTCGAGCTATAATCATTTTACCGAGTCATTGAGATCCGAATAGATATATCAACTAGAAAATTTTGTGAAATTGTACAAACTTGTCAAATTGTAAAAATTTGTGACATTGTGAAAATTCGTGAAATTGTAAAAATTTGTGAAATTGTAAAAATCTGTAAAATTGTCATTATATGAAAAAATTGTAAACATTTGTAAACATTTGAAAGAAAATGGTAAGCCGTAAAATTGTATGAAATTAGCGTTACGCTGCTCGAACTAAAATAATTTTAGCGAGTCCTTGAGATCCCAATAGCGATATCAACTAGAAAATTTGTGAAATTATAAAAGTTGTGAAATTGTCGTAATGTGAAAAAATTGTAAATATTTCTAAAAAATATGTAATATTCAAGGAAAATGTTGAATTGTTGAAATTTGTAGAAATTTAAAATTTTGTAAAAATGAGAAATTTCATACAAATGTGAAATTTTGTAAAAATGTAAAAATGTAAAATTTTCTAAAAATGTAAAATTTTGTAAAAATGTACAATTTCGTAAAAATGTACAATTTTGTAAAAATGTACAATTTTGTAAAAATGTACAATTTTGTAAAAATGTACAATTTTGTAAAAATGTACAATTTTGTTAAAATGTAAAATTTTGTAGAAAATGGAAAGTTTTGTAAAAATGCAAAATTTTATAAAAATGTAAAATTTTGTAAAAATGTAAAAATTTGTAACCATTGTAAAATGTAACCATGTAATTGTAAAAATGTAACCATTTGTACAAGTGTGAAAAGTTGGAATATTTGTAAATATATCAATATTTGTAAAATTATAAAAATTGTAGATCGACAATATTGAATGGGTGGTCGGGGTTCGGCTCTAGTGGTGCGCCGAGTTAAGCAGTGTTACGCTTGGGCAATACTCAGTGCGGTGCCCGCTTAGCCGTGCACCGGCTGGTGCATGAACTATGATCATATGTTAACCGCAATCAACAATCTATCAAGCATACGTTGTTTGTCAATGCTATATAATATAGTAGATTTTCATCAAACAGATGATTCCTTACACTATCAAACAATAGTGGTTTTTACCATACTGAATGGTATATCTATTAAATGTATATGATATTTCATAAATTAAAAAATGTTCAATTGAGAGTGCTACCTGTATGATTGTTTATCTTGATTTGTTATTCCTTGACTTCCTGAAATGATTCATATCGAAGAAAATGTTTCACCTACATGGAGGTTCGAACCTACGACCTACCTATCTTTATTCAGGCACGCTGCCACTATACTACCGGGTACTTATGGTATTTCGATAGTAGATTTGGCATAACGGATAAAAGTAATTCCAGCTGCATTTCCGAATAGCTGCTACCTCTGATATAGGTGGAATTTTGCACAGATTGCTTTTTTGATAATATATGTCACTGCTTGAATGGATTTTTGGCGCGGCCCAATAGTTTTCGAAATATCGGATTCTAAAAACTGATAAATGAATGCGCTGATATATCTATATCGATCATAGCGTGGCACCGCTGTCCCTACTTTATTGACAAATGATTTACGTCTTCACTATACGATTACCATAATGTTATTCGTATAGTCACTTTTCGTAAGATCTTGTGACAGTTTATACTCAAGAAGTGTTAATGTCAATCATATAAATAGTGCAAACTTGTACTGAGAAAAATGTCCATAGTATTTATAATATAAAAAAACGCTCATAGTAAAAGTGGTCATAGTAAAATTCATATAGCTTATTGCTACCACAATCATAATATGGTTAACCCAACTATAAGCGTCTATCTAATCATGCCGTTTTGGTAGTGTGTTTTTTTATCTAGTATCCCTGACATAACTATTAACTATACTGTGAAAGACTTTACAATATCGATATAGTTAATTCAGTTAATATTTTTACAATAGTTAGTAGTTTTTTTCCGGTATAATAGATAGTCGAGCACGACTATAAACTATAGGGAATTGGACTATACTCTCTTTTACCATGCGCGTTTACTGCAAATACCATGCACTTTTCTCACAGTGTAGGAGGTGGGTGCATTTACGATGAAAAATAAAATATTTGTTTAATTTTTTTTTGCAATCTTCATGGCGTACTTTCAAAGTAGAAGTATTCAAGAGTGTTCAGGAATTTTATCAAAATTTTTCATTATAAATTACGCGTTCTAATATACCTCGGGTCTTCAGCGACCCACGATACCCTGGCAAGGGGCCGAAAAAAGAGATACCCTGATCGGGTTAAGGATGTTGAGTCCCAAATCGCAAATAATGATAAAATTCTGAAAATTTGGTATGTTTTTGTATGAAGTATTTCAGAGGTCGTGTAAAAATTTCACGACAATTAGGAAGCTCGTTATTGAACAATTAACATTCACAAATTAAATGTTGTTTTATGGAAACTGATGTAACTTTGCAATAAGTTTTTTTTTTGACCTCTCAATTTTATAATATCTACACTATACTGAAAGCAACGGAAACAAAACGAAGTTTATTGATAAATTTTTTTTCATTTCTTTTAAAAAAAGTTCTTAACAAAATGTTAATTTTTTAATAACGAGCTTCCTAATTGTCGTGAAATTTTACCACGACCTCTTAAATACTCCATACAAAAACATACCAAATTTTCCGAATTTTCTTATCATTTTTTATTTCAACCCTTAAGGAGATTGAAGTAATGATGATGGAATTCTGAAAATTTGGTATGTTTTTACATGAAGTATTCAGGAGGTCGTGCAAAAATTTCATGACGATTAAGAAGCTATTTATTGAACAATTAACATTAACATGTTTCATAGGGACTCAACATCCTTAAATTCCCACACAAACGGTTGTGTCCCATTGGTATCGCAAAAGTTGTTAATCATTGTTTTTGTGGTTAGTCAGAACGGTGTTTTCCTCGCGCGTTGAATTGCACGATAATAAAATTTCACTGCCCGCCGGTATTTTTCCGCTTCCGGATGGTTGCATATAGAAACGTATATTGATGGTCAGCACGCCAATGTCCGTTGTCTGACCATGACAAACTCAACACGCAGGTATCCTCGCTGAGGAGGTCATTATCCTTCGACACTTGTATACCTCGTGGTTGTGTGTGTGTGTGTGTGTGTGTTTGTATTTTGGCCGGATGCATCTCTCATAGTACATACACAAGGGATTATGGTCGATAATATCGACCGTCAAAGCGTGTAGCCGAAAGAGAAGGGGATGGAAAGACCGGCGACCCCCGAGTCGCGGTCTCGAGGTTGATTCACGATTGTTCCTATGGTAACGTTTGCGCCGATCGAACTCTAGGGGTTACTTTTTACCCTAGTAGTAGTCGTCAAAAGCCGCAGAGCGTTATAGATCGAGGGCGCGCGCGCATTTCAATTTTTCACTCTCTGTCCTCATCGCGCCCCTCTCCCTCTTTCACTTGCTTTTTCTTCCTTAACCCCAAAACGGATAAATCAACCTAAGCTTTCCTCGGCCGTAGCTCGGTTACTCCTCGGCAGTCTCGAATATCGATACAGAACGAAATACACGACGCCGAACAAAAAATAACAAACGTCCCCCTTTCCACCAAAGTTCTTTCGTTTTTTTACCTTCCCCCAATTTCTTACTTTTCCCTCTCGTGCCTCGGATCATTCGCATTAGTCAGTCTTCGCGACATGAGAGTCAGGGCCAAACGCGCAACCGAAACGCTCCCACCAAAGCGAAAAAACCTTTGAGAACACATTTATTTTTTTCTACTACCCTCTGCGTGGAACGGTTTCCTGTTTTTGTGTTTTTTTTTTGTTTTTTCCAAGTGCCGGAATAGTCTCGGGTCATCGGGAATGACGAGAGCAACGAACTCGATATACGTACTCGTGAACGAACAGTTTTTAACCATATAGATTACGGAACGATCTTGTCGATCGATGTTCGGAGATTTTTCATCTGTAAATTGATGGGATTTAGTTTTGAGACAATAGTGACGGAAAGTGAGAACTTGCCCTAGTCTATGGAGGATACGCGGTAAAACAAGAACTTTCTTAATTGTTTTTTTTATTTTAACACTGTTTTTGTTGCACTGATATTATAGATACGGATTTATTGGCGTCATTATGAGTTGAACAAATTTCTTGATAGCACATTTATATAATACCTTCGACGATAACACAAGGGTATTTTTTTTAACCACTTTCTTTTGGCGATTCTTTCTTTTAACGTCTGCGACGATTACGCCATGTATATATTATGAAAAAAATATTAGAGAATGTATTATTTCTTGTTACTCGATGATATTAATGACGCAAATGTGCCTGCATATAGACTTCCTACATGTTCATATTATCCTGAGTCAATTCTTCTCCTTTCTTTCCATACAGGACTATTTTTTCTTCGATGTGCACGTTTATCGAATGAGGTCGTCAGTGACCTGACTGTGGATTGATTTTGTGGGTGTTGCAATTTCCTTACGAAATGCATAGAACATACTAACGGCTAACACCAGTGTAGAATTTTCAAAAAATTGTTTTCTTCTGAATTGGCTCAAGAGATACTTTGAACCATCTAGATTAAGCGGGGGTGGAAGTTTGGTACCTGTAGAACAAAGGTGCGCAGGCCCGTGTGGGTTTGCGGTGCCCGTGGCTGGCCGGTGGGCGAAGTGTCGACCTTTTTTCTCGCAACACAATTTTTCAAAACGGCACGCAACACGACTCCAACAATTTTGATTATTTTCACTCAAAATTTTGAGCACATTTTTAAAATAACATTCCGAAGTAAAATTCGTACAAGATTTTCATGAGTTAATTATAGCATTACTTATTAACAAATGATTGTTCTTTTTTTCTGTCGAAAATTGAGTTTTTACTTCAAATGTTTGCCAATTACACAAAATTTCATATTTTAACTAGCTATACTCATCTGAATTAATAGAATTTTTTTTTCCAAATTCAAATTTGCGTCAGTTACACTGCGTGCCGGAGAGCGTGTCAAATGCCTCAAACATGCCTCGAGAGAATGTCTCCATCGTCACTATATTGTATAATTTTATAATATACATTTTTTTTAATTCACTCGACGATACGACATTCTTAAATGTTATTATAATCTTACTTGTCCTTCCGTTAAAAAAAATCGCGAAAAATAACTCAATTTTATACGTTTACAGTGGTATAAGCCCTTAAACTGTTTTCCACTTGGTACGTAAGGTCAGAAAGGAGGCACCGAGTAATCAAGTTTCGCACCAAATATCTCTTTGCTTTAACCAATTTGACGTAATATGGTACTTAGGAACCGTCATTACATTCTAGACCTATTTTGCGCTCCCTCTGTCTCTGTCGACTTTTTTAACAACATTCGCGGTGTCAGTGTATGCACTGCACTTTTTTATTATTATTTGGAAGCCGTTTTTTGCCATTTGAGCCTTTAAATCTGTAATGGAAATGCGAAAAAACGTTCGCAGGATTTTCACAGTCTCAATTGCCTAAAGAGGGATTTTATCAATGAAAAAAAAATTACTTTCCGTTTTCCGTTGCGTTCCAACGATGCAAACTTCAAGATCACGTTAAATGGGCATTCGCACTCCTCGCTTTGTTGTGTTTTCTAAGGATTCGGTTAATTTATATTGATATCACATACGGGGTTTATATTAAAAATACACTGTCAAATAAAATCGTTTTTATTTTTCCTATACTTATTTCAGAACAGCAAGAGCTGCAAATAATTTTCGTTCGCCCGTGGCAGCTTCAGGCAGTCGTTGCATTACATTGAAAATGTTTTTTTTTTTTTTTCATTTAATGTGAATTCGAAACAGGCCATGTTAGCATTATTTTCATACGTCAAAAACACAGGAGCATCTTTTTAATTAAACATGAGTACTTTTTCTTGTCTTCATGCCCTTTCGCTGGCGTAGGAAGCAAATTTACATATATTTAACATCCCATTTATTCACGCGGTAATCTCTCATCTATAATTAAGCACGAATGGTTTTTTTTAGTTCTATGTGACTCAGCCTGCTAAAAACTTTTTTGTCACTCCAATTAAAAGCTCGTCCACAAAGCAAGTCCAATTAAGTGTATTACGCTTTCCTGCTCGGTAATCAGCCTTTTATCAGTTTCCTTATTTACGTGGTAATTATAAATCCTCTCGAGTGCTACATTTCGATAAGAGAAACCCACTTCTTCGAGATTCCGGCGCGTTTATCATAAATTCCGTGATTGAAGGAATTCAAATTTTTTAATTTCGAAGAAGACAATGTCGTCGAGGATATCACTGGTCGAGCAGAAGAAACTCCAATGGGCGAAGGAAAGAGGTACTTGTGTCAGTTTGTTTTGAGTTTTCAGTATTTCAATATTGATTCGGGATCGACACTGCGGAGAAAGAAAAATTATTTTTCCCCTCGTATGGCATAGCTTGCAACGTGAAATATATAGACGCATTTTGCGCTCTCGCACAAAAGGGACGTACAATTTAATATAAATTCTTTGCCTCACACGAAATACCTCTATACAAAGGACGTCACATAGTGCTCCCATCGCATTCATAAAACGATAATTTCATTATATACACACATATACACTATACATATGTGTTATAAAATTAATGTGTGTTGAACATAAAAAATTGTGAGCATAAAAGCAAATCTATCTTTGTTCAATTATTTTCATCAAGTGGTATCAACACGCATCAATAGAAATTCTATTTCACGACTGCTGTTAAGGCGGGACACCATTGTGACGGGTCAAAAAGATCGATTTTTTGCCTTTTCTGAAAGTATAGATACATATTCAAGAATATGTGGAAAAACTTTCGAGTTGTAATATTGAAAATTGACCAAATTACAGACCGCTTAGTGAGAGCAGGAAGCGCAACGATTTACGAATACTAAAACGTTCCATCGCGTTTTTCTCGACACGACTTTTCTCGACCTGATCGGAATCATAACGCTAGCTATGATTATCTGATTTTCAATGTTGAAAAACCAACATTTTCGTAATCATACTAGCTATCGTTGTACGTAGCTGTTTTTTTATTTCGTATTTTTAAACCCCCAAATATAATATAAAATAAGATAACTTTGCTAAAATTACACTTTTCCTTAACACCCGCCATTAGTGGATTCTTTTTCTTCGGAAAAGAGGCTACCTCCAGCGAGAACTACGTTAATATAGATTATAAAACTGTTTTATTTTTATTTTTCATACAAACCATTGTCGGGTTATCGATCCGGTCGGTGAACCACACTTTCTATACAAAAGCTCTTAGGTGCCCCAATACCGTTCTTAATTTTTTATCTCCCTTCATAAAAATGTACACAAAATATGTACAATGCATGCTTAATAACATACCTCGTTTCCAAATACCAAATAAATAATGAAGTGAAAAAAAAACAAATCGGAAAAAACGACCTTCCCGTCACAGTAGTGTCCTCCCTTGATGAATATAGAGCCATGAAATTGAAATCAGTTTTCAAAAAGTATTATTCGTTCGGTGTTACTATTTTGCAGAGGAAATGGCACGACTAAGTGGACATTCGGAGAGCCGGAAGTCCCGTCAACAGAACGCGATACACACAAACATCCGGTAAGTCGGGAGAATGCATTTTATGGTTCGAATGGAATATTCGAAGATAAATTGAAAAGAAAAACAACATGACAAAAGGACCTATCGAACAAACACGAGACTGTCGGCAAGGGAGGCGCTGGGTACTGGAAAGAATAAGCCCCTTCGTGCCGTTGAAAATTATGGCAGCACCTCTAGCCTGCAGAGTCTCGTTGATCAACATTCAACCCATACGACCACCAGTGTCCGTTCGATTGATTTTTCAACTGGTAGTCTGATAAACTTGCTCGACGGAACTGATTTTTCCGGCCTGAGCCAACGAAGCCCTAGCTTACCACCGATTTATACGAAGGATAACCGACCACCACCACGCCACGTACAAGTAAATATTACATTTTCGAATAACGAGTTTATTCGCGTTCTATTTTTTCTTTTTAATGAACACATTTCGATAGTTTTTACGACAATGTCTTGAAATAAATAAAAAATTATTGCGTTTCTCGTTTCTCGTGTTCTACCAGGACTAAAATTCACTTTTCAAACTAAGCTCGAAAGTGTATAAACGTCGGGAAAACGAATAATGCTCTTTTCGTGGTTTTTTGGTTATGGTGTTAAAGATACCTTAAGACGAGGAAATAATGGCTGATTTTCATTATTTTTTTTATAAAGGAAAAATGTCTTCACCTTTTTGAGACTTAGGGTGCTTTATTACTACTTTTGACTGTTAAGTGGTATTTCTAATCTTTCAAAATAGCGGAGGAGTGGTCTTTTAAACGGGCTGCGAGGAATGGTGTCGGACGGCGTGACATGTAGCCTCGGCGAGATTAATCCGAAAATAACGAACGAAGATTTTTCTTTCATTAGCACTCATACGCAGAATATGAACCAAGGAAAAGTGAGAAATGTTTGAAATTGATGAAATGGTACGCTTTGAAACGAAAAAAATGAATTTCCCAAAAAAATGGCTACATTTTCCAATGATAAAATACGTTTTTTTAGAGTCTCAAAAACATTCAGGATCATGGTTTAGAAAGATTTATACCAAATTGCATCAGACTCGGTCGATTAGTTTTTTAGCTATACGGCATGCCAGTTTTGAAAATGTAGTTTGAAAGGCCGTGCCATACCTTCGCCATTTTCTAGAGATTTATAAAAAAAATACCATTTAACAGCCAAAAGTAGTAATCGAACATACACTAAGTGCCAAAAATGGTCAAGAGATCTTGCCTTTTAAAGAAAATCATGAAAATTAATTAACATAACAAACATAAACAATTAATACGGTATTAAAATTTTTTTAAAATTATTTCGCAGAAAGGAAAAAAACTGCGGGAATGTAGATAATTAATTTATGTCTCGGCTTGCTGAAATCCGAATTAAAGGACCAAAAAATGTACAAGCGATGCTTCGTTAAAATTGGGGTTTCCTAAGCCTATCCCTTAATATTGTGGAGAACGTGGTGAGCCAATTTAGACACGCGATATGAGGCACATTTTCTCGATCGATTCCTTCTATATCATTTATAGTTCGTTGATCCTGCAAGTCTATAGAAGAAAATGGTCACGATTGCTCCTTTCTTATTCCATACGACGGCGTACCTATAGTTTCAGCGAGAACGGTGGAATGCATGAACTGAAACCGCGTTCCGCAAATACACAATTATCAAAAATTCGGATTCATGCAACGGTTTGTCGGTGGAATTTTTGGTAATTTTTTGAAATATAGTTTAAACCATTTTTGTTTTTGAATAGTGAAGGACGAAATCATAAATCGACAGTGTATAGTACTTTGATCAATGAATGCTTTCTCACATTTATATTGCTTTTTGCAATAATAACTTTTCTTATTTGAACAAGAAATTGTTGTTTGCATTTTGCGTCATTTTTTTAGGGAAAGAAAGTAAGGGAGAGAATAATTGATCTATTTATGAGTCAAGAAAAAATGTTTTGTTGCAAAATTGCAATAATACGGAAAATTTGCAGGAAAATGTTTACCGAAAGAGAGAGAAAGCAGGTATACATCAATAATTCCTCGCAGTATCTATACCGTAAACGGAATTAAATTGACATTACGTGTAACTTTGACAGTTTCTGGGGCTACTTCAACCGAGCACCAAAATACGGTTTTGACTAATTCTTTCTTAACTTTTTTCTATTGTTCCTCAAATGTGGTGTTCAAGTTTACTATAATATTGCTAAAGTTGTTTTTTCTATTGTTGCTCAAATTTGGTTTTCAAGTATATTATAATGTTGCTAAAGTTGATTGCAATGTTGAAGACTGAAGCCTATAATAGTGCCCTAAGTACGTGATATTTTTAGGTAAAATGTTTCCTTAATAAAGATGTCAATTCGATTGTAAAAAATTGTTGTTTTTCATTTAACTCCATGTTTAATGCATAAAATATTATTATTTCCTAATCAAAATGATTCCGAAGTAACCGTTAAACTCTGACATAAGTTGCATTTCAATGCCTTGTCAAACAACCCCACAATCGAGATATAATATATATATAAATATATATATAAAATTGAAAGAAACGCTCGAAAGAAATAAGAAAAGGGCATCGTACCTATTTCGTCCAACCCTTCATGTATGTATATGTGCATCATTATGTCCTTTATGGCTGAGATGGTACGATAGGATCAGGAATACAGCGGAAGTGTGCTTGGCACGAACACTGGTACCGTACGACCTCGCGATCTTTGGAAAAGGGTTGGAGAAACAAAATTACTTGAGTCACGCGCTGACGAACGTTGCGTTTCTTTTTTAACGCTATTGCGAAAAATGAAATCGATGATTATAATAAGTCATGGAAATATTTCATAATTTCCGAGCTTTATTCGACGCGCTGTACTTCCCGAAATCTGTATTGCCAGGGTGTCGATCGTTTATACATAAGTGTGCTGCTTTTTATTGACAGGGAAACTTAAGGGGTTTGGCTACTTTGACGACCCGAAAGACGGGCTTATTTGAGGAAAAAAAATTTGACGCAATAAATAAGATGTTTGGGAAAACGTTTGGACGAACCGTTCGTACGTACATTGACAAGGTTGTGTGCCAAATTTCATTAAAAAATATTAAAAATTAAAGAAGTTGTAAGCAATCATGTAAAACACCCTTGAACGTGAAGGACTCAACGAAGTACTCGATTTTGGTCACCCGGTTGATCTGTAACGAAAAAACGATTTTTTTTCTTACCATAGATAACATTGGCTAAAACGTGATCGAGCTTTTTTTGTTATAATGTTTCTCTCGTCACAAAGAAATCGAGTGTTGGTCATTTTGATGGTATCTTTACCCCTCAAGGGGTATGCATAACCTTGAAGTTAAGAAAACCGATGATTTTTCAATATTTTCTTTCGTCTCGGATATTAGGATGACAAGGTTGATCTTTCGCACACTGATAGTACATAGTCTTCACATGTCATCGTTTTTTTAATTGCAAAATATATACATATATATATATATATATATATATATATATATATATATATATATATATATATATATATATAAACAACGTAATCATTGTCATTTAATCTCAGGACTGTAGCCTTCGCACGGCTCGGTCGTGTATATGATTCTGGTAACCAGATGGATCTAAAGTAAAAAATGGAAAAATATACTTTTAGTACAATGGTGAAGCTACGAACCCACCGGATACTTTTTCGAAACATTAAAATTTACATAAATTGCACTGTTTAAAAGAAATGTCGATTTTCGACCAAAATAACGACTTTAAATGTTTGTTATTAACAAACGGAGGAACATATGAAAAAATCATCCGGTCTGTCGATTGAATATGTTATAAAATATGGTCAGTCCAAATTTCAGGTAAATCGCACGATTAGATTTTGAGATATGACGCACGCCAAATTGCAACGTATACATTCGAGATAAACGCAAGAGAAGAAAACATACTGAATCCACTTTTCCCTGTACAATTGTCGTATAATTGTTTGGGTCTGCTCAACATCTTCGGTGGCTCTTTATGGTTTCAGGTATGGGCAATACGAATTGGACATTAATTTTGTTTTACAATCGTTTTCTTTTCGTTACAAACAATTTAATTGTTATAACGATGATTGTGACGAAAAAGTGCATGTTGTAGAAAAAAGTTTGAAATAAAAGGTGTTTCTTTTTGAATTGACAATAAAAAATGTCTGTTTATTTTTTTTGCTAGATCCATTAGTAATGGAGATATGAACAAGAAACATTTTTATGAGAAAGACGGAACGATGAGTGAGAGGTGATGCAATCAAATTTCATCGCTTAAATTTCCATTACTAATGGAGCTAGTGAAAAATTAAACATCTTTTATTTAAAATTTCTATCTATGAAATGCACTCTTTCGTCCCAATGTTATTTGAAAAATTCCATTGTCAGAAAGTGTATTGGTATGGACCACTTGCTTAAGGGGTTAAGCCACCGTAACGGGTATGAAATCATGTGCGAATTTAACAATTATTTTTTCGCATGGAAAAGTGATTCACTCATAAAATTAATTACACATCTATTTAGTATGGATATCAAGCTGTTAGAAAATATTTTTTTTTTTTTCGAAGTACAAAATGGCCGACTACTAATATTTTCTTTTGTTATCTTTTTTTTATCCACAATTTTTTACCTAGAACGAAAAACAAAAATTCTCGTCAATCTACGTTAGAATACCTAGAGAAGTACGTACGGAATTTAAGAAATATTGTTTCATTCGAAAGTTGTAGGTATTTCAACTGAAGAAATGAATTTTCAGTGAAAAATGACGTTATAACTGCTCATAAAATTAAAAGTTTTCGATTAATCAGAAATTCCCTACGTACTTCTCTGCGAAATGCAATTAGGAACATAACTTTTAAATTTGAAGTAAATCGAGTGAAAATTGTTGAAGTTATTTGTCACGCCATTTGGAAAAAAGCTGTTTCGAGAAAAACGGGTTCAAGTTCTCTCTACTCTATGGCCGATGATAGAGGTCGGCTTACGTTATACGCTCAAAGTCGGTGAAAAAGAAAATTCTTGCTATAAATCGAATAGTAACTTATTCTTATGATGACAAAGCACCGTTTTAGCGAGAAAAAAAAATTGGTTTTTCTTAAATGCCACTGTGGCCTTACCCCTTAAGATCAAATCACAATAATGTTTCTTACCTTCAATCTGAGATTCCTGCACCGTATAAAAATCAAACAGCCTGGTAACTCGGTCAATTTTTGGAATTTTTACCAAATCTTCGAACCAAATCAAAGTTGAGACTACGCAAAAAAAAAATAAAATAAACCAAGAATCGATTTTTTGAAATTCCAAGGTTATGTATAGCCCTTAAGCAAACATATGTCGTTCACTCCGTACAGAGGGAGAAAAAATACTTGGCTCAACAAACTTGTTCATTCACAGAAGGCCAACGGAATATTGAGACGATACGCTATAAAACATTAAATTATTCCAAATATTCGTTAGTTCAATGGATTGAATTATAAATCACCTAATATTGAATTGAAGTAAATCGAATTGAATATTGATTGAACAATAAATAACCCAATAAAATAAAATAACCCAATATTTCATTTTTCAACGAATATAATTCCTTGGCATCCCTCAATAACGAATTTAGTAAGACCAAGTCATGTTTTCAAGTGTACAACTCGAAAAAAAATATATAGAATGGATGAAAAATCCTCTGTGGTCGTGGATCAATAAGAAAATCAGACGGCCCTTCCAGGATTTTTCCAGTCTCGTAATGGATTGAAAAAATTTAGAAACTCATTTTCCATTGCTTCAACTTCATTTAATTTGGCTCAGAGAAGTTAAAATAATTACCTCTTGTACAATGAAAGCCGCGTTTTTCTTTGCCCGATAAATGTAGAGAAAAGCGAAACAACGTAAGTTTCTCGCGATGGAAGCCTCGTTTCATGAGCGCACGGAATTTTAATAATTATCCCTTCCCTCCGCTCTGCCCCCTCGTCCCGCCCCTTTTTAATTCGCACCCGCGATCAAACTTTGCCAAATCTGTCGCACTGATCTTCAGCAAACTCGTTTAAACTTCGTAATAAGGGTAACGCGATTGCGGGATCGCGAGGAATCGAAAGTAGCGGTCGGGCGGGTGGATGGAGTTTGGTACGATTACGCGTCAGGTCAACGATCGACTCGTACTACTTTTTTTTGTCCTTGTCTTCGCTCTTTCTTCGCGAAGGAAAATACGAAGGAACTAGCTGTGGACGGCTCACGTTACAGCGGTCAAGCCCGTCCTCAGAAGCAATACTACCATCAACCGGGCAGGAACCGCAACGGTATTGAACATCCTTACGAGGAACGCGAGGGCGAGACTTCCGGTTACGGTAGTGATTCCATCGAAGCTCCTGTATCCTCGGGTGATTATAAAAACAAAATAATATAATGTATAAAACACAAAACTTTTTCCGGCACCTTAACATCTTGTGTCAATCATCGCATCTACTAATAATTTCCATCGTACAAAAAACCTGACCATCGGAAAATCGTGCTCGCAGGTAAAACAAAATGGAAATAAAATGGAAATGCCATTTTGGAGGGAAAAATCATTTTTTAGACGAATTATTGCTCAATGAAATTTAAAAAAAGAATACTCAATTGTTAACTAACTCCCGATTAATCATTCGAACTTATTAAAGTTGCCATTGTTGTTATCTCATTCGTTGACTCATTGATGCAATTATTATCATTTATCAAATAATACCTACCATATCAACTGGCTGAACGATTATTAAGGAGGCTGAAGCGTTAGCAACAATCCGAGATTTAAAAAAATAACAATTTACGTTATTGTTTGGACTATACCGAGTGTTTACGATTTTTTTGACATTTCTTCATAAGGAATCACCAGAGATGAAAAATGTTTAATGTGTATAATTTTACGACCAGTTAGATGGAGAAGACGTTCACGTCTTCTCCATCTAACTGGTCGTAAAATTATAAATATTATAAATATTTATAATATTTATAATTTTTAATTTATTTATAATTTATAATATATATTATAATTATATATATATATTATAATTATATATATTAGAATATATTATATTATATAATATATTATAATATATTATATAATATAATTATATATATTATATATATTAATTATTATATATTATAATTAATAATTAATTTATAATTTGTAATATATATTTAAAAAAATTATAAAATTATAAAAGTCGTAAAATTATAAGTACACTGAGAGAAAAGTGCATGGTATTTCCAACAAACGCGCATGGTAAAAGAGAGTATAGTCGAATTCCCTAAAGTTTATTGTCAACGCAATCATAATATGGTTAACACAACTATAAGCGGAAAGTATAGGTAAACATGCGACTATGGTGGGGTGTTTGACTACCTAGTATCTCCGAAATTACTATCCACTATTGTAAACGACTTTACAATATCGATATGGTTAATTCAGCTATACCACAACACTATAAGCGAAAAATATATCTAAACATGCAACTTTGGTGGCGTGCTCGACTATCTATTATCCCCGAAAAAACTACAAACTATTGTAAAAATATTAACTGAATTAAATATATCGATATTGTAAAGTCTTTCACAGTAGTTAGTAGTTATTTCAGGGATATAGATTTAAAAAACACACTACGGAAACGGTATGATTAGATAGACGCTTATAGTTGTGTTAACCATATTATGATTGCGGTAGCAATAAGCTATATGAATTTTACTATGCCCACTTTTACCATGGGCGTTGTTTTAAATATTATTAATACTATGAACATTTTTCTCAGTGCAAGTTTGTACTATTTATATGGTTGACATTAACACTTGTTGAGTCTAAACTGTTACAAAATCTTACGAAAAGTAACTATACGAACAACATTATGGTAATCGTATAGTGAAGACGTAAATCATTTGTCAATAAAGTAGAGACAGCGGTGGCACGCTATGATCGATATAGATATATTAGCGCATTCATTTATCAGTTTTTAGAATCCAATATTTCGAAAACTATAATATTTATTATCATTATATTATCAATTATATTATCAAAATAGCAATCTGTGCAAAATTCCACCTATATCAGAGGTAGCAGCTATTCGGAAACGTAGCTGGTATTACTTTTATCCGTTATGCCAAATCTACGATCGAAATACCATAAGTACCCGGTAGCATAGGGGCAGCGTGCCTGGATATACACTAGGCCAAAGAATTAAAGGATATTGAAAAAGTCCGCGTTTTTTAGGGTCATTTTCAAACAACTGTAACTCCTCGAAAAATGGTCGTACAGCGAAATAATAAAAGCAACTTGATGGCGTGAATCTCTAGTTATAAGATCTTGAGCTCAAACATTTTTCGCATCAGCCAAATTTTAGTAGCCATCAAAAAAGTAAAGTAAAAAAAAATTTCAAAATTTTTGCTCATCTTTCAGTCTGCCTGGACTTTAATACATTTTTTTGAATGATCGGATTAAAAGGATCGTCTAGGTGGATTCTTTCCCTTTGATTTGAGCGGTGGGAGAGCTCTGTAGGATTTTTTCTCGCTGAGTTATCGATGTTCAAAGCAAAAATGACACTTTTGAGTTTGATGACTGATTACTCGGAGACTGATGGTCGCACAGAAAAAAGCCAGAGAGTTTTAGGTTACTATACATTTCTCTCTGTGTAATGTCTAATGCAAAGTAAATATTCGCGTTGTTTCTATGTTTTACAACCTCACAACTTTCAATAAATGTACACCTTCGTTCGTGATAGTAATACCAAGCTGCTCAGGATCGCTGATGAATAACAAACGCCCCGAGGGCGAAATGTCCGAGAGAACGTGGCAAAATCCGTACTGCGAGACACCAGAAGCCTCGCTACCAGCGTCGGGAGGACAATCTATAACGAAGCTGGGCGAACTGAACAGGCAGCGTTGGGGAAGTCTATGGGTTGCGGAGAGCAGCGGAAAAAGCGATCCACCGGCACCCTCTTGGCTCGAGAGGGGTCTCTCGCGACTGGATAATTCCAGCCAGGTGCGTGGACTTCAATGAATTTCTTAATTAACTGTTAAGCATAACAACAATAAATTTACTTTCAAGAGTCAATTCAATCAAAACTTTATTCGTTCTATTCGAGTGAACACGGTATGCGAATTATTTCGTGCAGTCAAATGCGAATTATTCGTGCCAGATACTCGTGATTAATCACGACAGTGCGAGCAGTCCGGACAGCTCGACGACTGGCTCGATGGGCTCGGATCCGAAGACGTATATTCGGGGACAAAATATACCGGTTGATGCCCAAGTGCTTCAGGAACGGGAGACTAGAAGACAGACAGCCCTAGAACTTCAGAACGCGATAAAGCAACAATTGGAAGAGAAAGACAGACAGAGGAAAGCGGATAGAGAAAGAAAATTGTGGGAGGAAAGACGAGAGGAAGAGAGGATAAAAAAGGATCGCGATAGAGAGAAAGAGAGGTAAGAATATATTTTCTTCTTTTCCACCTTTTCCACCTTTTCCACCTTTTCAATTGATTCAGACGCGAAATATTCGTTTTTAAGATAAATTATGGAAATTATGCTCATACCATCCGACATTCCACACCGAAAGAAATTAAGGGAGCTTTCCAGTGTGACAGCCCGAAAAATCGCTGTTTTTCGCGTTTTTTTTTTTTAAAGAAAAAATAATCTAATCGGTCTGGTTTTTTTTTGGATATTAATTGGGTATTGAAGAATACAAAACAATTTTTTAAAGATCGATTTATTTATTAATTAATATCTATAAAAATGATGAAACAATTGTTGCAGAAAATGCACTTGGATGTGGTGTCCACGTTGGGGGTCACAATTTTGATCTGAAACAAAAAACACAAAAAGATTATTGATCGGTATATAATTGGCTTTCGTGCTATGGAGGCTTTTTTTTTTTTTTTTTGCAAAAATGGCGCCGGTTTGAACAAAAAGTATCGATTTTAGCATTTTTTTTGGCAGTTTTTTTTACAAAAAAATAGGAAGATGTCAAAAAAAAAAAAAGCTTCCATAGCACGATAAACAATGACGTTAAGAATATTGTGTAAAAAATTCAACTCGATAGCTTTAAAACTCTGCCCTCCAAGTTGGACACCGTTTTGAAAAATGCTGTTTCGAGAAAAACGCGTTCAAAGTTTCGCTGTAGCTGTAGCGCTCCGTTGCCTTCTTCCAAGAAATGCTGTACAGTAACCGAAATAATCTGAATTTCGGCATGAAAATTTCAGGGAATATTCGGAAGAGTGTATACTATTCGATAAAGCAAAAAAAAAAAAATCGATTTTTTGAAAATTTCACACTGGAAAGCTCCCTTAAGTGTACCGACTTTTATATCAATATCTAAAATATAAACCTATCAAAAAAAATCATGAAAATGGCCTTTTTAGAATATATTTGATTTCATTTTTCTTTAATACGTATACTTACGAGTGTGACAATGTAATAAACAATAGTAAATACCTATTCGATGCCGATATACCACAGATCTGCAGGAACGACTCATTCCTATCAGAAAATCCTCATCTAATGTATAAACGCGAGGATCAGGACCCTGACGACCACTGGGCCGATCTTGCACGTATAGTTCATTCAAACAAATCAAATCGCCCACCGCACTTCCAATCGATTATTTTCCTTTTTTGCCGATCGTCCCCGATTAATCGAGTCGATATTTCGCTCCATATTCAGACTAGAGGAAGAGCAAAGAATAATGCGCGAGAAGGAATGTGCAAAGCTGAGAAAGGAGGAAGCAATGAAAGAGGTCCTCAAGACAGCCGAAAGGAAAGCTCGCGAGGAAAAAAAAAATCGAAGACAGAGAGACGTGTCACGCGAATCACCGGAAAAATCGTGTCCCGAATCGAATTGTTGGCAATCGCCGAAATTCCCGAGATCACCCGAATCAACATTGAACGCTAGTAGAGAAAATCGTCAATCGGAAATGATTTCGAAAAGTTTTCTGGTTGACGACAACGGCGACGAGGACGTGGTGGATGCGAAAAATAGCGGTTTATCGAAAAGCAGCGAAAAAAAATTGATCGAGGATAGTGATGATGATGATGATGATGATGATGGTGGTGGTGATGATGATGATAACAGAAGCGTTAGGATCGATCGATCCTCGAACGAAAATAATGATAATAATAATACACTTCGGCTTCCGGTCGGCAAAGAAGTCGCCATTGTACTCAGTGGACGACTCGATGATGCCGAATTTTTGAATCGTGCCAATATTCAACTTGTCAATCTCGTTGTTACGAGTCCCCGGAAAAAAGGAAATCCATCGACCAGCCCTCCCAATCGAGATCTTAACGCCCTCATCAAGACTCTCGAGGCTCCCGTGATCCTACGGAAATCAGCGCGTACGATTATCTCACCGAGAATCTTCGAAAATCGTGTTCTCACCCCGAGCAAGTACAGAAGTTTCGCAATGAATGGACGCGATTTTGGTACGCAGACTGACGGCGAGAGTGAACTTCAAGACAGTAAAGATTGCTCGTTGAAGGATCGCAAGGAGGTGGCCAATAACAATCGAAAAGACGTCGAGAAGTAAGAATGCCCTTTTCAAAGATATCAGATATTTTTAGGTCAAGAGGGGCGATACCGTTGGGCATTGGCGTATTTGAAATTTTCTTCTGGGGGGGGGGGGCGGGGCCTGTTCGATCTATATATACATATCTCATCTACATATTTTATCTGTATGCAAGGGTGTGGAAACAAGGATTTTTACATCAATAAAGCCTTTCTTAATTATCCGTACCAACGAGGCTGTGATGGGCACAAACAAACAGAATAGCAGTGTTAAGAGGGAATGATACGTTATCGCGGTCGGTATGGTAGAACGATTATAGATTCCCACGAATCTCTGAAACGGCACTTCAGATCCCGTCGAAACTTTGCCGAACGACGTCAAATAAATAGATGAATGGCTCTCTTCTTCTCAAATTTTCTGATTTTGAGGAAAAGAATGTAGATTGGCTTATGATAACCCAATCTACATTTTTTTTCTCAAATTTGGAAAATTTGAGGAGAAGACAGCCGTTCGTCTATCTATTTGACGTCGTTTGGCAAAGTTTCGACGGGATCTGAAGAGCCGTTTCAGAGATTCGTGGGAATCTATAATCGTTCTACCATACCGACCGCGATAAGGTGTCATTCCGTCTTAAGACGGAATGACACCCGACGCGAAACTTCGATGCGGCCCCGGCTTCCGACCGGTAGGGCAGAACTCATTCGAGCTTCTGCGCCCCACCGGCGGATGTCACCGCGCGCGTTCGTCGCCGACGCGCGCGGAGACATTGCGTCTCGCCTTCCACGGGCCTCGACACGCTCCGCAACGCATGTGTGCGTGCGTGTCGATGCGCGTCGTCTGCAGACCACGCGGCGAGCGCCGCGC
Organism: Ophion costatus; assembly: GCA_951751655.1. Taxonomy (NCBI): domain Eukaryota; kingdom Metazoa; phylum Arthropoda; class Insecta; order Hymenoptera; family Ichneumonidae; genus Ophion; species Ophion costatus. The sequence continues at coordinate 1,937,446 of OX632364.1, forward strand.
GCGGAATTCTCGTGAACTGAGCACGTCGAAGTTCGGGCGACATTTCCTCGCAATTATCAACAATTACACGACAAATCTAGATTACCACTTTTCTCCTAAGATATGCAACGAAGTGCAGTGATTGAGAGCTCAAATTGTTCGTTTTTTATGTGGCTACCCGGTCTAACTTTTCTCTAAGTCGTGACATTAGTCAAACATCTGATTTTTCATCTTTTCGGTCTCGAGTTCCGCATGATAAGCCAATCTACGTTTTTTTTCTCAAATTCAGAAAATTTGAGGGGCAGACAGCTGTTCGTCTATCTATTTGACGTCGTTTGGCAAAGTTTCGACGGGATCTGATGAGCCGTTTCAGAGATTTTTGGGTATCTATAATTCTGTTCTACCATACCGACCGCGATGAGGTGTCATTCCGTCTTGAGAATTCTTACATATTTGTTATCATTTTGTTATTGTTATCATCACTACTGAGTTCCTGCATAGGCTGCTGGGGGGGCACATACAAAACTTTAGGGGGGGGCTGGCCCCTACCTAGTTACGCCAATGCCGTTGGGCCAGGAAAAAAGTACTGATTTTCGTGATTTTTTTTAAAAGCTTTCTTTACCATTTTTGAGACTTCGGATACGTTTTGTTGCTACTTTTCGCAGTTACATGGTATTTTTGCATTAATCTTTAAAAATAAGAAAGGTATGGCACGGTTTTTTTTAACGCGTTGCGGCGCATGCTGTCGGACGGCGTGACACGTAGCGTCTGCGAGATTAATTCGAAAAAAAATCAACGAAGATATTTCTTTTATTAACACCCCTATGCAGAATATTAACCAAGAAAAAGTGAGAAATGTTGAAAATCGATGAAATTGTACGCTTTGAAACAAAGATTGAATTATCCGGAAAAAATGGCTACTTTGTGCAATAAAAAAATACTTTTTCTAAATTTTCAAAAGCATTTAGGGTCATGTTTTAGACAATAAGGTTAGAAAGATTTATACCAAATTTCATCAGAATCAGTCGTTTAGTTTCCTAGCTATATGTCACCAGTTTTGAAAATGCGGTTTTGAAGACCGTGCCGTACCTCCGCTATTTTTTACGATTAATCTTTTTTTTAAATACCGTGTGACAGCCAAAAGTAGAAATACATACCCTAAGTCTCCATAGGGTATATAATTGTACTTCTACTACTAAGTGTCTACTTAGTCCACTCTACTACTAAGTCTCGACTATTACTTCTACTACAAAGCCTCGACTATTACTTCTACTACTAAGTCTCTACTATACCTTCTACTACTAAGTCTCTACTTAGTCTACTCTACTACTAAGTCTCTACTATACCTTCTACTACTAAGTCTCTACTTAGTCTACTCTGCTACTAAGTCTCTACTATACCTTCTACTACTAAGTCTCTACTTAGTCTACTCTACTACTAAGTCTCTACTTAGTCTACTCTACTACTAAGTCTCTACTTAGTCTTCTCTATTACTAAGTCTCTACTATTACTTCTACTACTAAGCCTCTAAGTAGAAGTAATAGTCTCTCCTATTACTTCTACTACTAAGTCTTCATAGGGAATGTATTTCTACTCTACTAACACACCCTAACATAAGTCTTAAAATTGATAAAGAAATGTTGCCTTCCAAAAGAAATCATGAAAATCGGAATATTTTATTCCTCGCCTCAAGGTCTCTCCCTTAAGAATGTTCAAATCCTTCAACATTTTCGGACTTGGAACATTCATCACAGCCGCAACGATTTTATCGAAAATTACGTTTTTATCGACAAAAATGAATCGATTACTAAATACAGTTGCACACAATTGAAACTGTCATCTATATTTCGCGTCCGTAATGATTGATGATTCGTAGTAGTTCTTCATGGGTGCTTTCTGATGCAATTAGCGAAGTCGTATCTATGATAAGTGAATCAGATGAATATTATCGTCAAGAGTAGAGACCTCCAAAGAAACGCGCTCTTGAAATGATGCAAACATCGTTAGTTGTAAATAAGATAAAAATAAAATTGGTCCTTGGTGAAAGAAAGAGCGTTGACAATAATTAATTTTGCTAAGGAATCTCGACATTGATAATGCGCAGATCGACGAACACAGGAGCAGTGGAGGAGACAACGATGAAATCGTTAGCTAGATCGAAGACACAGCCGCGAACAACCCTGGAAACCAGGCCACGATGGAACGCCAATCGGTAACGCGGAAAGGAAAAAATATCTCGCTATTATCATTTTTATTATCCAAGTTAGCGCGTGATGATTGTTCTTCTTTTGTTTGTTTGTTTGTTGGTTTGTTTTTTCGTTATTTTACTGCATGGGCACGAGTGACAGAAGTTTCAAAGTGATGGAAAGATCTCCTTAGGCCAGGCACTCGTTATCGAACGCAGAGCGAGAAGGATCCTCATTATCAGAGACGCATGAGACTTAGAAGACGACCAGTGGAGTCAAGTGACGAAAGATCAAGGTGAAAAAAGGCATCTATGTAATCGTAATGAAATTCATTGAGGGACTAACGAGGAACGTCACTTAAATCTCCGCCATCGATTTTGTTGAAACTCATATATGTTATAGATCGTGGAAAACTATTGGACACATATTTTTTTGATCGGCAGAAAAACGAGTTTAAGTGGGGGAAAGCACCCCTCAGAGAAAAATGAATCACCCCTTGATTGATTTTTTTTCAATATCTCTATAATGGATTTTTCATCGCTTTACACTAGGAGAATTTTGGGTTTTGTTTCATTTGCGGGTGAAACTGCCAAATTACCTCTCGACACGTCTTTCTTTGAGGGGTGGTTTCTTCCCGTGAACCCGTTTTTCCGCCGATAAAAAAAAACACGTGTCTAATAGTTTTCAATGCTCTGTCACATATATTATTTTCAACAAGATCGGAGGCGGACATTTATGTGATGTTGCCTGTAAGTAACTTATTCTGCGTTCACAATTTCCATGATAAATTTTCTCCAAAACATTTTCCCTAGAGCGAATACCCTTAATAAAGTTTCCCTTTAACAATAACTCGCTCTATAAAATTCCCCAGGCTGGCGGAAATTATGTATTGTGCATCAATAAAAATATACCTATTCAATTGCCCAGTTTTGAACAATTGATCACACATTGATAATACAATGAAAGAATGAATTGCAACAATCACAAATAGAATTCGGTTGAAGTTTCAACAGATTAATGCAGCAATGAAATTTGGACGACGATTCGAAATACATAACGCGATATTACAGGGTACAAATATTCACGAAACTTTTCAAATGATCATCACGGTTGTGTGAATCAAAACAGTTGAAAGTTTTTTTTTACGTGCGGTCAAAATGAATGTATTTTTATTTTTGAATGAGGGGAAGCTTTCTTTCTGGGTTATTTAAGCTTCATTTACTCACTTTCGAGCATTGTTTAATTGAGAGATGATTTGCCGCTGCGAACGATTTATATTCCGGGAATTTTTTTTCAAATTTATATTCGAAGAAATTTTTACGTGCAAAATTCGTCGTGAAAAATAGACATCGCCCACCGATTACTCGAAATTTTTCATTGTATTAGAGTAAAAAAATAATTCGGGCAGCATAGGTAAATTGACTTTATGTATCAGCATATTGATTGATTTAATAATTTGCTCGTCGATTTAAAAAAACCTCACGCAATTGGATATCTCGAAAAATCGACTATTTCGTCGACGATACAACAGTGCCGGATTTATACATTTTTTAAATATAGGCCACATGATTTTGTGGCGCCCCTCTTATCTTGAGGGAGGACACCACATTAACATTTTCGAACAATCGTTTCTTTCGTAAACATTTTTTTTCAAATCCTTTGAATCTGCAATAATATGATGCATATTCGTTTATAGCTGAAAAAAAAAACAATTTTCAAGTGGTTTCCGAGCTACTTTTGGGCACAGTCTCCTAGTGCTGAAAAGCGCGCACGGTAACGCCAAGCGTTACGGTTCTGGTACGTGGGGGGGAGTCAAAAATTGGGAAGTTTTGCGTTACGTAATTTATGGACGCCCCCTGTGCACATTTCGCACACACTACGAAAACACGCTTACACATACGGTACACAAACACACACTTGACATTTATCGAAAGCACCTGAGTACGTTGTTGCCACGGATGTTGCCTGAATTATGAAATGGCGGCTTGTGACAACCCAAGTCAAATCTGATTGCTATTTCAATACTTTATTTTCATAATATGATACACAGTTATCACATACACTTCTCAAATAATTATCTTCCTTTTCATGTTTTTTATTATACCCAAATGTATTATATTTTACCCTTTTCAGATTCAATCATTTATAGATTTTCGGTTGATCAGTCAATACGCTAGTACTACCTTAACAGTCTTTCAACACAGTCTTTCAACAATTGAAAAATGTTAAAAATCTGTCACTTTTTATTCGAAAATTATAGTCGAAAAAACTTTTTTTTTCCATCTCGACTGCATTCTTTTAATTATTTTTTAATTTTCCCCCGTTTTTTACTGTTAAAACTAATATGATTAACAAAAATATATCACTCTCACTGCGGGGATTAAATTTGCGACAGTTCTACCGCGTGCCGCGGAGAGGGTTGGCTGAAAACAAACAACACTATAGCGACTCGTGCGCCGCCGTGTTGTATTCTTTTGACAAATCATTTTTTTTTTCACTCTTCAATATATGCCTAACAAAGCGTAAAAGTTCTTTTGACCTACTTTTTCTCTTTTGTTAAAAAAAAAAATACCAAACAAAACAGTCGAAAATGGGCAGTCACAGTGGTGTCCTCCCGTAAGGACTTGTACTTACCTATGTCTTCTTAGGTGCCTCGAGAATCTGCCCCCTCCTAAAGTCAACCGCCCCTAGGCCGCGGCCTATGCGGCCTCTTCGAAAATCCAGACCTGCATTACAATCACCATTCGTTCAGCAGGTCTCCCTCGCCGGATCGTCGAAAATCCAACAACCCAAATGCAAAAAATCGCACCTTCAACAGACGCAGGGCAAAGACGGACAGTTACGACGCTGATTTGTCGATGGATAGCCTCAACTCCGTAGTCCCGCTGAGAATCGACGAACACGGACGTGTCAATATATTAGCCGGCGATGGTGCAACTGAGAGAAACAAAAAGACGCGCGATGACGATAACAAAAATAAAAATAATGAGAAACTAGATATATGGTGCGGACAGGAAATTCTATCACAGCTCGCTTCACTCAGAAACGTGAGATGAGAATAACCTACCAGGGATAATTACCCTAATTAAGGGCTAACACCACTATAGAATTTTCAAAAAATTGATTTCCTTCATATCGGCTTAAGGGGTAAGGCCACTGTAACGGCCCAAAAAAAAAGGTTTTTTCACTAATTTTTTGCTCCCGAAATTGAAGGTGTTTGAAAAAAAACTTTTAATGGTGTTATCGGGCATACATTAAACTTTATTATAAAATTTTTTTACAGTAAAAAAAAAACAAAATGGCGGTTCCACAGCTATCTTCCCGGGACATGTTTTGCTTCCAGGGCTCCGCGGCACGCAGCACCACTGGTGCACTTTTGAATCTAGAACAAAAAAAAAAAAAACCATTAATCTAGAGGGCTATAGCTAGAGAATGTCGATCGGATTTTAAAAAGTATCAATTTTTGTGGATTTGGCGTGCGTTTGAAAAAAAAAATTGATTTTTGACGAAAAAAACGGCAAGTTTTTTGTTAATAAAAAATCAATAAATAAAGTTCTTGAAAATTCCGATCGACATTCTCAAGATAATGTAAATGTTCACATCTGGTTAAAATTTCAAGTAAAAAAAATGAAAATTGTTCGAGTTATGCTGCGTGCCATTTTGAAAAACCATGTTTCGAGAAAAACGCGTTTAAAGTTTTGCGAATAGTTTTTTATAGCCAATAAAAAAAAATTTACAGTGGCCTTACCCCTTAAGAGGTACGTTTCACCATCTACAGTATGGGGGAAAAAACGTTTCGTACCTGCAAAACAAAGTTACGCGGGCCCGTGTGGGTCTGCGGTGAGCCGCAGCATAACTCCAACAGTTTTCATTCTTCGGACTCCAAATTTTGAGCACATCTTTAAAATAACATTCCGAAGTGAAATACTTACGGGTTTTTCCATGAGTTGATTATAGCATTAGTTATTAACAAATAATTGTCCCTTTTTTCCGTCGAAAATTTAGTTTTTACTTTAAATGCTTTACTTTAAGGGGGGATTGTCTTTTTTTTCGCAAAATTTACCGCTTTTTGGGAATTTTTTTGCGAAGAAAGTATACAACGGAAAACTTGTGATACTTGGCATATAGTTTTATTGATCTGTTTACTACATACAAAAAAATTTTTAAACAATTTCATCAAAAAATCCGCCTCCCACCCCCCTCGACGCGCGATGGTCCTTTTTTGATGGTGTGCACGATTGCAGCCTTCACGTTCATCATGCAACAAAAACCCAAAAAGCATTTTACTTTAGACACATATAGCTATCGTTCGATGAAGGGGAAAAAAAAATTGACGATTTGGTGACGTTTTGAACTTGAAGTATCGATTTTTCGAAAAAAATTGATCGATTTTTTGTTATAAATAAAAAACTATTAAACGTATTGCTTTTTTGCTTCATCAAACGATAGCTATATGTGTCTAAAGTAAAATGCTTTTTGGGTTTTTGTTGCAGGATGAACGTGAAGGCTGTAATCCCGCACACCATCAAAAAAGGACCATCGCGCGTCGAGGGGGGTGGGAGGCGGATTTTTTGATGAAATTGTTTAAAAATTTTTTTGTATGTAGTAAACAGATCAATAAAACTATATGCCAAGTTTCACAAGTTTTCCGTTGTATACTTTCTTCACAAAAAAATTCCCAAAAAGCGGTAAATTTTGCGAAAAAAAAGACAATCCCCCCTTAAATAACACGAAAATTCATATTTCCAAAATTTCCTACCTATTTCACTAGCTACACTCATGTAAATTAATAGAATGTTTAATAAATTAATAGAATGTCTCAGAATGTCTCGAGCCTCACCATATTGTATAATTTTAAAATATACATTTTTTCATTCACTCGAAGATACGACTAATAACATCCTGGAATATTATTATCCTCTTGTCCTTCCACCCAAAGAGAATAGCGAAAGATCACTCAATTTTGGACGTTTGAAGTGGTGTAAGCCCTTAACATTTTTAGTCGCGTGTTTGGGTTAATTAACCATTTTAATCGCGAGTTTGACAAGAAGACACATCACAAAGAATCACTATAATAAACTTACCAGATTCTGTTTTTTTTTCTTCTTTTTTTTCGAGTATTCTATTGTTCCTGATTTTTTTCAGGGTCTTCTGTCGAAACAGAGAGAATGGGATTCCCAACGGTGCTTGACATCCCCCAGCGAAGATTTCTACTAAAACTGTTCGAAAGCCCATTGGAGTGGATTATAAATACTTCATTTCCGTCTATCGTTAAAAAATCTGTAGCAAAAATACGTAGAGAGATTAATCGGAGCGAGAAGAAGTGGGCGAAAAAAATGTTGAACAAACTCTCGAGATGATGGAGGGAAAAAATCAAATAACGATGTAGACGAATTTCTTTTTTTCGACACACGAGGCAAAAATTATGACGGGACGATCATTTATCGAATTGCAGAGAGAACTCACACTGGAGACTGTCAATAGTTCAATACAATGGCCTTCCAGCTCGATGATTTACTGAGGGATGACAAAAAGGATGGGAATCTCATACCGGATCTTAGCAAGGCTACCTGCAGCTCTCAGGAAGAATATCGCCGTCTGCACGAAAGATGCCCGGAATATAAAATCAAACCGGAAAAAGTAAAGAAATTATGTTGCTGTCAGAGGCTAAGCGAAGGGAGTCATATTTCAGTTTAATCGAAAATCAATCGTTACCTATAATCTGTAAACCGAATCATTATCTAAAAATCAGTTATTATCTACGAGTCGATCGTTATCCATAAACCGAATAAACGAAATATGTTCGATCGTAACATCAACGAAACCGAAATTAATAGTAGAAAGATAATAAGACAAATGATCCTAAAAATGTCGTTTTCGTAACAACATAAATTGATCGGTATAGCTCGTCCCTACTTGTGGAACTTTTCACATCGATAAATTAGAAACGATTGGAAACAATTGCGTATCTTTTGCAAGGTCAAGAAGGAAGATACGAAGGTCAGGGACAAAGATTTTTCGTGGAGAACAACGAAAAAAGAATTGAAAGCCATGGACCGAGAATGGTTGTACGGAGATCCGATACCACCGGATATGAGATCGTTGAATCTTCAAGAACTGCAACAAGTCGCTATAGATTGGAGAATGTTGACGCCACTGAGACCGAAACTTCGTCAGGACGAAGAAATGTTTTCCCGGCTGGTAATTATCTTTGCCACTACTGAAAGCTTACATAAAAGTAATTTTCATTTCTATGCACATAGGTGCATCGACCAATATTTACACAAAATAAATGCAAAAGGATACTCCGTTAAGGCGTTACCCCCACTTGTAGCGCAAAAAAAGGCCTTTTTCATGAATTTTTTTAAAGAAAACTACAAAACTTTTTTAATCGATCAATATACCATCTCAAAGAACACATCTTGAAGAACTTTCAGTAATTTTTTTATTGAAAAATATTACATTGTTTAGTGGCAAATGGCCGTCAATGAAATAATGTTTTTATATACACGGTTTGCGGTGACCAACATTGCGGCGAAGTGGATCATCTGAAAAAAAAAATGCGGATGGATTTAGTCAAATATAAGTATAAACTAGTCTTTGATCGAAGGATTTTGAAAAATATTCATTTTTCACAAAATGGCGGACAGTCAAAGTTAATGGTTCGATTTTAACGAAAAAAACGGCTGTTTTTTGGCTATAAAACGGCCATTTTTTTTTCGAAAAAAAAAATCGAACGATTAAAGACTACATTTTTATGTATTAAATAAGCCTGCAAAATTTCAAAAAGATCGGTTCATTAGTGTTCGAGTAATCTTGGTCACCGATTTCAGAAATGCCATTTTGAGAAAAACGCGTTTAAGGAAGCTTTGCAGTGTGACAGCCCGAAAAATCGCTGTTTTTCGCGATTTTTTTTTTAAAGAAAAAATAATCTAATCGGTCTGGTTTTTTTTGTATATTAATTGGGTATTGAAGAATACAAAAGAATTTTTAAAAGATCGATTTATTTATTAATTAATATCTATAAAAATTATGAAACAATTGTTGCAGAAAATGCACTTGGATGTGGTGTCCACGTTGGGGGTCACAATTTTGATCTGAAACAAAAAACACAAAAAGATTATTGATCGGTATATAATTGGCTTTCGTGCTATGGAGGCTTTTTTTTTCTTTTTTTTTTGCAAAAATGGCGCCGGTTTGAACAAAAAGTATCGATTTTAGCATTTTTTTTGGCAGTTTTTTTTACAAAAAAATAGGAAGATGTCAAAAAAAAAAAAAAGCTTCCATAGCACGATAAACAATGACGTTAAGAATATTGTGTAAAAAATTCAACTCGATAGCTTTAAAACTCTGCCCTCCAAGTTGGACACCGTTTTGAAAAATGCTGTTTCGAGAAAAACGCGTTCAAAGTTTCGCTGTAGCTGTAGCGCTCCGTTGCCTTCTTCCAAGAAATGCTGTACAGTAACCGAAATAATCTGAATTTCGGCATGAAAATTTCAGGGAATATTCGGAAGAGTGTATACTATTCGATAAAGCAAAAAAAAAAATCGATTTTTTGAAAATTTCACACTGGAAAGCTCCCTTAATTTATACGCTATTTTTCTTTTCAATCGATTTACAATAAATACAATTTAACTTTGCGGTATCCTCAGGTGGAAATGGGAAAGTTCGAGGCTAAAACGCAGGCGCGAGAGCGTCGAACAACGGTGAGTCCGATAAGACGTAGCAAAAATCGTTCAGGCATCATAGAATCGAGCGTGAAGATATGCGGTGAGTGCGGCGAGGAATATTGCTTCGGTGAGTCCTGCGGTGACATCGCGTACGAATTATTCACTAGGATAGCTCTGTCGTTGCAACAACCGAAAGTCAAAGTTTCGGCGGACACGGCGGCTATAATCGCGGGTATGAACGGCGGCAAGCGCAAGCGACAGAGAAAAGGAAAACGCGCAAAAGTTGGTCTGACAGCGACGAGTACGCGCGCGGCTGGCCGAAAAAAAGTGTGCAAAGTCGCGAAAAAAAGCGAAACCTCGAAAGACGACGAAAACGCGAATGAGACTAGGTCTAAAAAATTCAAACGGAAGTGCAGTAAATTCTCCAAAAAAGTCGCTCGTTCGACGAAGTGAATAAAAAAACTCTCGTCAAATTTTCGTCAAACCGCTGGACGAAAACCGTGCGAAAAAAAAAAACAAAAAAACATGTGCTTCGCTTCAACCAAGTCCAACAGACGGTCCGAGCTGATTTCTACGACGAAAAAAAACTCCGAATTTCAAGTTTTTGGATTTTCGCATGTTCGATGTTTTGAAAAAAACGACATCAAGATCGGGAAAAAGAAACACCTTGCGCTTTGCGTCACCGAAAAATTTGTCCTTTTTATCACGTCGATACGCACAATCTTGATCCGAATTGAAACGAATATAATAATCGGCCGTTTGAATAAAATCGCAACACTGCGTATGTATCGGATCAAAAAAGCAAAAAAACTTACTCCTGTACTCGCACAATTTTTGGAGCTCGCATGTGAGGAAATTCGAAAAAACAACGAGGTCCGATGGAAAAAAAAGACAACTGGCGCTTCCGGTCACTGAGAAATGCAACCACTTTATTACGTCAATCCGACACTTCCTGGTCCCAGGGAAAAAATAAACGAATATATCGGCCATTTCATTGAAATCGTAACAATATATATATATATATATATATATATATATATATATATATATATATATATATATATATATATATATATATATATAACTGTTAGCAATAACTGTTAGCAATAACTATTAGCACCTTGGATATCTTCGAAACTATAAGGTGCACAGAAATATTTGCCGAAATGAAATTGCACAGTACAAAAGGGGCCATCCGATAGAGATAATTTTTTTTTGCGGGTACTTTGGGCATTTGAAGGTCAACTCCATTTTTTTTAATGGATCGGTATGTTTTTTTTCTGTATCACGAAAGAGGAGCTGAAGGCGTTACCTCCACTTGTAGCGCAAAAAAAACGCCTTTTTCATGAATTTTTTTAAAGAAAACTACGAAACTTTTTTAATCGATCAATATACCATCTTAAAGAACACATCTTGAAGAACTTTCAGTAATTTTTTTTATTGAAAAATATTACATTGTTTAGTGGCAAATGGCCGTCAATGAAATAATGTTTTTATATACACGGTTTGCGGTGACCAACATTGCGGCGAAGTGGATCATCTGAAAAAAAAAATGCGGATGGATTTAGTCAAATATAAGTATAAACTAGTCTTTAATCGAAGGATTTTAAAAAATATTCATTTTTCACAAAATGGCGGACAGTCAAAGTTAATGGTTCGATTTCAACGAAAAAAAACGGCCGTTTTTTTGGCTATAAAACGACAATTTTTTTTCGAAAAAAAAAATCGAACGATTAAAGACTACATTTCTATGTATTAAATAAGCCTGCAAAATTTCAAGAAGATCGGTTCATTAGTGTTCGAGTAATCTTGGTCGCCGACTTCAGAAATGCCATTTCGAGAAAAACGCGTTTAAAGTTTCAATTTCAGTTTACACGAAGAACGGATTCTTCTCTTTCAACGCTCATATCTCAGTCAATTTTGTTCGGATCGACTTGAAATTTTCAGGACATATTCTCAGATACTTATACTTCGAAAAAATGCAATAATAAAAAAAACGATTTTTTCAAAATCGCAAGTGGGGGTAACCCCTTAAAACGAGTTCAACGACCTATAACGTAAAGTCATTGAAGGTCATAGAAAGTACAGAAAGGCGATAATACTTACAGTTTCGGTAGTAAATAAAATTACTACGTTTATAGTAAGTGTTCGAAATGACGAGCATCAGTATCAATGCAACATTGGATTCTTTTTTCGATTGATTGACTTGCAAGTTTTACAGCCTCAGAACTTATTGATGCACAGGCTGTAATAATTCTTTGTTGCATGTCGTCGAGTGCAATTGGTACTTCTTTGTACACTTCATCTTTCAATGTTCCCCATAGAAAGAAGTCTGAAGGTGTCAGGTCTGGGGTAAGTAAAGGCGTAAGTAAAGGCAACTCTTCGAGCAAAAGACCCAATGTATCATTGATAAAATTACTGTAGATGTTGCCGTTCAAATTTCCATTGATAAAAAAAGGACCAATAGTTTTAGCACCTACGATTCTGCACCATACATTCACAGACCATTGTCTCTGGTGTTTCACCTGCCGCAGCCAATGTGGATGTTCCGTTGCCCATAAATGCATGTTATGCAAATTACTACTACCGCAACTGTAAGTATTATCGCCTTTCTGTACTTTCTATGACCTTCAATGACCTCGTGTTATAGGTTCAAATGTCCGAAGTACCTGCAAAAAAGCTATTATCGCTATCGGATGGTCCCTTTCGTACTGTGCAATTTCATTTCAGTAAATATTTCTGTGAACCTTATAGTTTCGAAGATATCCAAGGTGCTAATAGTTATTGATCCACCCTGTATATATATATATATATACACATATATATACACGCACACACATCAATATAATAATATATATTGCGTCTTTTACAATTGTTTTTAGTCCGTTTGTCCTGTACCGTAAACGGCAATAACATTTATGTAGCTTAATTACAATTTAATAATGAATAATAATAACAATAATGATAAATGTACGCTTATGTAGAAATTGCGTATTCGCGCATGGTGCTTGAGAACAAAGGCGCGCAGGGTGAATGTCGAAAAGTAACGCGGGGGAAAAAAATTATATATGTACGTACATCTGTTTATTCGTATATAAAGTTTTCGATAATGTATCTCTCACTCTTTATTGTCCATCCTCTTACTCATCTCCGTAAATTTGACATCGGCAACACGGCGGCACCGTCTCGCTGGCGACAATTGAGGGATCATCACAGTGTAAAATTTTCAAAATCGACCTCGCCGATTGATCGGAGGTAGACAATTTATATGAAAACTCCGCACTCAAAAATTTATATTCTAATTTTTTTAAAACGCTGCACTTTCTCGAGGGAAGAGTTATCAAGCTTTCCGTCTCAAATTTTGACACAAGGTTTTTCACGCGATTCTTTATCTCGCTATGGAAACTTTTTTTAAATCTTCATACTTTTTTAACGAAAAACTGTCGAAGAAATAGGCTAAATTCGATTTTTCATCAAAGCGCCAATTCCATGGCCAAATTATTTTGACGGTGTTGAGAATTTCGGAGTTTTGGCATTTCGTGTAGAATTCTTTCGGGGTAGTATTTTTCCGGATTTTTGAGCGTTGCGATCATTCAAAGTTCGGAATTTCAACCCGGCCCCAAAGCGCCGCCATTTTGCCATTTTTGATGTAAAAAAACCTCCATAGCAAGATAGAGACTTTCATACTGATTAATAATCTTGTTACAAATTTTGTTTCAGATATTACTTACGGCCACAACCGTGTAGACCGTAAGGTTTTCTTTTTTCGAAAACATTTTCAACCGTTAAAAAAATGTTAAAAACATAAAAATAAACGTTCAAAAATGTATTTTCTGTTCTTCATGAGTGCTTTGATGTGACATAAAAAAATCAGACTGACTAGCGTATTTTAACCATCGAAAAAAAAATCGCGATAATCAGCTGTTTATCGACCCGTTGCACTGTGATGATTCCTTAAAGTCCACAGAAATAAGGTCACAACACGTCGTTCTTCCACTAACGGAAAATTCTTATTACTGTTCGTGAATAATAATAGTAATATAGCAGATAATAGTCGTTCGATGATGCTATATCGATACAATAGTTTTATTATTACAAACCCAATAATTTAATGATACCTTACCTATGGAATAAAAAAAAATTAAATTCGTTTCTTAACGGAGCGCAATAGCGATTATTGCGATTTATCGCTTCGCTGCCTTGCATATCGAACGTGTAAGTAGAAGTTAATTTTCGCCGATCAAATTATTGGCCTTAGTTATTTTTATTTGAAATGTTTGCCTGAGTATTCTTTTTCTGGGTTTTTAAGGGGTTGGGCGACTATGAAAACAACGAACGCACGTCCGTCACTTGAGGCAAATCAAATTGGAATGGAAGGTCCAACATATTGTGCAGGAATCGCAGATTGAAAGCAAACTTATCATTACGATAGCACCGCTAATAAAACTCTAAACTTGGAAAATACAGACTTGAAATTCGGTACAGTATTTAGACTTGAGCGACATTTTTCTTCTTAACATTTTTTTTCCATTGCTCATTAAAAATGCCATTTTTGCTAGAAAAATCGAAAAAAATTAAACATTTTTTTGCAGTTTGAAACACGATAAGAAAAAAGGTAGGTCAAGTCTTAGCTAAGATTATTTATTTTGAGAAGAAAAGAGTTTTTTCTTGTACACCGTTGAGGCAACGTCTAAACGATTCTTCAATCATCTTACTTATTACTTAACGATGTTTTTTTTTTTTCAAAATAACAGTGATTTTTCGGGTCGTCACAGTAGCCTAACCCCTCAGGGATCTATTGAACCGAAAGTTCAACTTTGTCAGAATTTCAGTACTTTGCGATTCGAGCCAAATTTGAGAATATTTCGATATAACCAAGATGTCATGAATATTTCTAATAATAATACTGTCCAAAAGTCAGTAAAAATTATTTGCACGAATAATTATTCAACAATTCAAAGGGGGCACAACAAATTTTGTATGTGCCCCCCCCCCCCCAAGATTTTCTCGATATCTGTCTTATTCACGGTCATACGTATCGATCTGGTTACACTGTTACTTTTTCGATGGCAAGAGTGAAGCTCTCATTGTAAGTGATTTAGGAGGTTATCAATTAGGCGGTTAACCACAAAAGTTACTGCCATCACATTGTATTTCACACGACCGCTGGCGGTTCGCACTCTGAACGATCGCTCATGTATATACCGATCGAATTGAGCAGCCTATGCATTAACTCACTAGTCATGATAACAACAACAAAGCGATAACAACTATGCAGGAATTCTTAATTATCCGTGCCAACGAGGCTGTGATGGGCACAGACAAACAGAATAGCAATGTTATTGCGTATCGGGAGTTTGGACACTTGTATACCAGCCACGTCTTATTGCATCGTCGAAATAAGATTAGTATGGCGGTTAAGGGAGCTTTCCAGTGTGAAATTTTCAAAAAATCGATTTTTTTTTGCTTTATCGAATAGTATACACTCTTCCGAATATTCCCTGAAATTTTCATGCCGAAATTCAGATTATTTCGGTTACTGTACAGCATTTCTTGGAAGAAGGCAACGGAGCGCTACAGCTACAGCGAAACTTTGAACGCGTTTTTCTCGAAACAGCATTTTTCAAAACGGTGTCCAACTTGGAGGGCAGAGTTTTAAAGCTATCGAGTTGAATTTTTTACACAATATTCTTAACGTCATTGTTTATCGTGCTATGGAAGCTTTTTTTTTTTTTGACATCTTCCTATTTTTTTGTAAAAAAAACTGCCAAAAAAAATGCTAAAATCGATACTTTTTGTTCAAACCGGCGCCATTTTTGCAAAAAAAAAAAAAAAAAAAGCCTCCATAGCACGAAAGCCAATTATATACCGATCAATAATCTTTTTGTGTTTTTTGTTTCAGATCAAAATTGTGACCCCCAACGTGGACACCACATCCAAGTGCATTTTCTGCAACAATTGTTTCATCATTTTTATAGATATCAATTAATAAATAAATCGATCTTTAAAAAATTGTTTTGTATTCTTCAATACCCAATTAATATACAAAAAAAAAACCAGACCGATTAGATTATTTTTTCTTTAAAAAAAAAAATCGCGAAAAACAGCGATTTTTCGGGCTGTCACACTGGAAAGCTTCCTTAACTAACAATAAGAGCGATACCTTATTAGCGTACAGAGAGCTGTGCAAGCGGCCTATAGGCCTCCGAAGTAACTTTCGTGGTGGCGCCCCGTAACGGCTGCCGATGGCAAAACTTGGATTGGCGCATAGCGGTTAAGTCAAACCGGCACAAACACGAAAGAGCTAGGCTTAGGCAAGCATCATCGATTGGAGATCTTACATTGTAAATGGAATGTGCTTGCAAATCAAATAAAATAGTGTGATGGAAGTAATAACGATTACTTGCGGATTTCAATGTATCCTCATGACTTCCTTTCGCCCTAAAAGCATATCTAAAGTATCGAGTACCCATCACATTTATTAATTTATAATGCTTGTTTACGCTGTTTTTACAACGTACACATCACACGCGGTACTGTCATTCGCGCAAACACCTGATTTAAATGGCGACCGGCATACTGCACTAGCAGACGAAAACCAATCCAAGTTTTGCCAAAACTCGCCGCAAGGGTGCGCCACAAGAGTTACTTCGGAGGCCTATACAGGAACTTCCACCGCACGTATGTAGGAACTACTGAGTTCCTGCATAGGCCGCTTGGGTCGCTGTCTGTACGGCAATAAGAACTCAGTAGTTCCCGCATAGGCCGCTTGCGGCGGTAGTTCCTGTATAGACCGCTTGGGCCGCTTTTTGTACGGTACTAAGAAATCGCTCTTATTGGTAGTTAACCGGCCATACTAACCCCATTTCGACGACGCAATAAGACGTGGCTGGTATACAAGCCACGTATATTCTCTAAAATAATATGATGAATTATATAACGCTAGTCCCATTGGGGCCCATTTTTCCTTGTATTTTTTAAAAAATAAATTCAATTTTTTTTCACGAAAATTCGAGTGTTCCGTATGAATTATTAATCATTTTCATTACTAATAATACTCGTAAGTAATAATGATTCTACTTATTTATAATTAGTAATTGTAGTGATAATTTTACAATTAGTACCCCGATCTAATATGTTGAAGAATTTTTTTTCGCTTGTCAAGTGTAGGCGTGATTTTTCTTAGAAATGGTACAAAAACATAAAAAATATTGGGAATACGATAAATGTAATACATATGAAACACTCGAAATTTTCGTGAAAAAAAAATGAATTTATTTTTAAAAAATACAAGGAAAAATGGGCCCACAATGGGACTAGCGTTAAAATTCATATAATTCATCATATTTTAAAGAATTTTTTGAAAAAAAAAAAATGGCGATCATCTTTAAAAAAAAATAGTTTTCACTTTACACGCTGAAAAAATCTTGACATCGATAATTTAAAAATGTTTTCCTTTTTTTTTATGAAAGTATGAACTAATATGAAAAAAAAATGGATCTATAGACATTTTTCGATATATCGATTAATTTAAGAGATATCGGCGTTAGAACGTTTCCGAACTTTCTGAAATCCAGATTTTTCGAAGAATTGTAACTTCTGAAATGGGTAAAAAAAGTGGGTAAAAAAAGTATTTGCCCATCTCACGCTCACTGTTGTTAATTTGGCTATATTTTTTTGTTCGTGTTTTCGCAAGATTTTTGTGAACGTACAAAATGTATATTTAGGGTAAGCTATCCAGCACAGAAACTCAATAAAGCACATGTTTCTTTTTCGTAGGATAATTTGAAAAGGACGACGAGTACAAATACTTTTGTTACCCATTGTATGTTTGCGACAATAATAATAATACTTGTATACTCAACTCTAGCGTTAAAAGTAAAAAGACACGCGTCGTACCCAAATATAATATTCACATGACGTTGAAGTTTGCATCGTTGTAATGTAGCGATGATCTTTTTGTCGTCACTTACTTCTTTTGGCCGATTTAGGCCGTGAAGATCGTTCAAACGTTTCTACGTATTCTTATTAGAAATTCACGATCTGAATTTTTTCACTTCGATTTCGAAGTGAAAAAAAAACGAAATCTTTTCGCAATTGCACTACGAATAGACAGTGGGGGATTGTGAAAAGAGACACGGTAACTTTGTGCCAATTGTCAGGAATGGTTTGTATTTTTTTTTTTTTATTCTGTCGTAATGAACACAATTTTTGTGTACAATAATTGGAAATCAAACGAAACATCAAATACTTTGTACCGAACGACAATGTGTCTTGTTCATTTTTCGATTAGTCGGTTGTCTAGCGCTTTCGGTTTTCAAACGGTGCTCATTTCTCATCCCTGTATACTTTTTTTTCCCCGTATAGAATTCTATCACACCAATGATACGACGATAGTGGTGATTACAATATGTACAAATCTAAGTTATTCAAAATATGCAATTTCTCTCTCTCTCTCTCTTGCGACTTTTCTTCACCTTCACTTTCTAATAATGTACACCACCTGACAGACTCGGTAGCCGGAATATGCGAGCATTGCGATAATTCGAGATAGCCTTCCCTCGGTGCTTCGAAAAAAAAAAAAATATATATATACAGGGTCTCCAATAGGAAGTTGCTAAAACTAAATAAGTGTCTCTTCCCTCCATGAATTCGATAGGGGTCCCTTTTTCTAAGGCCCGCAGTTTTATTCCAGCCGTGGTTGAAGCAAGTACGCGCGCGTCAAAATGAGTGAGCTCACCACGGAAGAAAAAGTATATCTTATTGAGTGCTTCTTTTCGAGGGGAAAAATTTATAGTAATGCGTATAGAGGGTTTCGTACTAAGTTTGGAACTCATAGAGTTGCCAGCGAAAACACTCTGAAAAGGTAAGAATTTAATATTTATTCATATTCATCTATCACACAACTTGTGTGTTCAATTCAATTAAACTGCATTGAAGTAATTTTACGTTAATTTTTGTAGGATAATCGATAACTTCGTGAAGTATGGTACACTCCAGGACCGTAGACACGAGTTGCCATTGCAAACAAAATCCAAATGATTCGATTCGGAAAGCTGCTCAAGCATTAAAAATAACCAAATCATCATTACACAACATTTTGAAATATTTTTTAAAGTTTCATCCGTATAAAATAAGCACTCATCAATTGTTAACTGAACATGCCATGACGAAACGCATCGAATTTTGTAACACTATTACGGGAATGTTTGAAGCCGAAGAACTTAATGAGAAATTGATTATTTATTCCGATGAAGCACATTTTTGGATGAACGGGTACGTAAACAAGCAAAATTACCGGTTTTGGGGAACGGAAAATCCCAACGTATCGCTAGCGAAGTCCCTTCATCCACAGAAAGTAACGGCATGGGCAGCGATTTCAGTAAAAGGAATTTATTTGCAATTCTTGGAATCTACGGTAACAGGAGAGAGTTACAAACAGCTTTTGGAAACGAAATTCTTCCCTTATGCAAAAAAGAGGGCACTGGTTAAAAATGTTTACTTCATGCAAGATGGAGCGACGCCGCACCGGACTCATGAGGTGTTTGAAGCTATTCATCGCGTATATGGGACTCGAGTAATCGGTCTGGAGTACTCTAAATTTGCTCAACGCGGACTAGAATGGCCTTCGTACTCACCGGACCTGAACCCTTGTGATTTTTTCTTGTGAGGTTACATCAAAGATCATTGTTACGCTAAAAACCCCAGCACAGTAGAAAAACTGATCGCGGCCATCCAGGAAGTGGTTCGCGGCATTACGAACGATATGTTGGACACAGTTTTTCACAGTTTTCAAAAGAAAATTGATTTTTGTGCACAATCTAACGGTTCGCACTTCGAAAATACCTATCATTAATCACTGTACTTTTTCGTTATTTTTATAAGATGTAATAAATTGACATAAAAAATATTTGACTGGGTTTTATTTATGTGCGTTTAAAACTACAGAGTTTCCTCTATTTAAAGCAATTTGGCTTTTCCGAGTCTGTGCACGTGTTTTAAAATGACAGTCGATTAGTTTCAGCAACTTCCTATAGGACACCCTGTACATGATGTTGTACACGATGTTGCTCAGGTCATCCCGTGAAATGATTTTATCGTCGGGCGTTTCGATTGCGGTCGTGCTTGTCATCGGAAACAAAAGATTTTTTCTTTTAATTCATTCTTCACGAAAGTGGTTATCGCTCGCCTTCAAATAAAACGTTTTCGGAATAATTTACGAAATAGCAGCGTTTAAGAATTTGTTATTAAGAAATTATTTCTTTTTTGTTACCTCAAGCGTGTATAAATATAACGCAAATGATAATAAAATTCTGAACATTTGGTACGTTGTCGTATGAAATATTTCAGAGGTCGTGTAAAAATTTCACGACAATTAGCAAGCTCGTTATTTGACAATTAACCGCTTTCGCGTGAAACTCCAAAACCACCCTCTCGACGCGTTTTTCTTTGAAGGGTGGTTCGCCCCCTTGAAACCATTTTTCCACCGACAAGAGAAAACGTGTCTAGTTTTCGATGCTTTACCACATATTTGAGTTTCAACAAAATCGAAGGCGGACACTCGACTGATGTTCTCAGAATGTTTTACACAATGACCTGTGAAATATTTAAAATTTTACTACCATTTTCAATTTTGGACACAACATCCTTACGCACTGGACGAATAATAATTCAGATCGAGCCGTGTCCCTCCGTATCATCCACCGTTATTCATTTTTTCAAGCTAATTCACGATGACCAAAGCGTCGAAGTATTCCGTGAATTGTTCTTTTCCAAAGCACCGAGGCACGCCGCACGCTGGTAACGATAGTATCTCCCTCTCCCTGCTCGCGAATTCATCATTTAATTACGTCTTACGTCCTTACAAAAAATATATATGTATATATATATATTTTGGACCGAAACTCTTTCGGCAATTTATCAGCAGCCCTTTGACCCTCTCTCGTTGTTTGTTCCTATAATTGTTTCTTCATCTTATTCTCCTTTGTTTGTTTAAGTACGATTATTCTCGATTACACGTTTTTTTTGTTTGTTTGGCATTTTTCTTCAACGATAAAACGGCATCGGGGTGCGATCGCGAAACGACAATTCCTCAATGCCACGCCGACAGTACGGAGCGTGCAAATTGCAGATTTCGACAAAAATGGATGCACGGATGCTTTTTCTGCGATAGACGGCGCAGTTTCGTAAATCCGTCCGATCGCTACAAATGTTGTCCGGCAAGGAATTTAATGGCAAACGTTCATCCGGCACGGTGGATGAATAAAGAAAAATGAGAAGTCACCGTGACCGAGATTGCTGCGAAATCAAACGACCCACGCTCACTTTGGCACGCTCAATGACAAATGTGGAAGCAAAAGTGACGAAGATCGATCAAAGCTCGGAAAATGTTTTTTTCTTTTCATATTCCATCTTCCGTTCGATATTTTGTTACTTTTTTTTCTTTTTTGAAATTCGATTGTTGCAAACAGCGATTGAATTTCGCGAAATCTCGAGAACACTTGAACTCTCAGCGTTCGTTGGTGCCCCAAGTATTCGTTATTGATTTATCACAATTTTTCCTCTCCCTGTCTCGACGACTGACGCCTTCGTTACGCGCAACACAAGTCATTCGTCCACCGCGATAATGTTTCACAGGTGTTAATGTTTTCCCAAGCGCCAATTCTCGTTCCATCGTGTATTTTATTCGGTCTATTTGCACATTATTTTCCTTCGTACGGTATCGCCCCTTCCCCTTTTCACTTTTCATCGAGGGATCAAATATTCCGTTCGACTGCAATTTTTTTCAACCTTCTCGACATCACAAACAATTCTTTCATACAGCTGCTTCTACATATTTTTAAACTGAGCAGAAAATTCTCTTGGATCGTGCGGTTGGAATTTTAGTGATTCGTCGGATAAGCGACTTTTCCGGAAAATGAGCCTAACGTTTGTCTTCTGCTCTTTTCTTATTTATTGGGTTATGAATTATGATATTCGGTCGAAGGAAGCTCACATTTTTCATTGACAATTTTTTTACGAGATAAAAATCCATGAAAATGGATTTTATGCTCGTAAAAAATTAACAAAAAACAAAAAAAAACCAATATAGGCGTCGAAATGTTTAAAAAATGGCGTATTTTATCACGTGTTTCCGCGATCTCCAAAACCCCACAACTTGTTACGGAGGGGGGGGGGGTGAATTTCAGCTTCGCCCGACTGAATATAATCATTTATAGCCCAACAAATGAGAAAATAGCAAAAAAAGCTTTAGTCCCATTTTTTCGGAAGTCACCCATCGAAAGAATTATCGGAATTTTTACTTTCTTATCTTGATTTGCCTTCTATGTTTTCTAAATGGGCCCTTAATTTTTTTCAAACGCTGTTGATTTGTTTTTCGACGCTCAAATCTAGCCTCGATA
Organism: Ophion costatus; assembly: GCA_951751655.1. NCBI lineage: Eukaryota > Metazoa > Arthropoda > Insecta > Hymenoptera > Ichneumonidae > Ophion > Ophion costatus. The sequence continues at coordinate 1,959,682 of OX632364.1, forward strand.
AATGTCTTCCTTTCTTTCCGCGTAGCATCAATTTTATAGAATTCCGAACGAACCTGGTGGGAAGAGGGAAATACTAACGAGTCGCGAACAAAAATATTTATTACAACTTAAGCTCGACGTCATCCATTTTCTCTCGTTCGTTCGTTCTCTCTCTCTCTCTCTCTCTTGGTTTTTCGTCGTTCACACTTGGCGTCACTGTACATTGTTTTGTCTTTTGTCCCAATCCTCCAGGGCTCTTTCTCTCTTAATTGCGAATACCCTTGGGGTATGCGAGACCACTGAGAAAAAAATCACCGCTACATCAACGTTCCTATGAAAAAAATATATTCCACTCCGTTTTGTTTCTTCAATTTTATCCTGCATCGCACACTGCTGACTCGATGAGCAAAAGAAGAAAAACAGTTTCGCGAAATGTTCGTTAAAGGGAAAACTTCCCATTTCGCCCCAAGTGAAAGTCGAATACTTTTCGTGAAAGTTAATTTCGTTTTTTTTTTCATTGTTACTCCGCATCAAGTTCTCGAGAGCAAGTGCGATTTTCCCGACGATCTTAATGAGGCCTTCAATATGGCCCAATTGTCATTTCTTCGTTTTCTTCGTTATTTTTTTCATGTATATGTATATATTTATATATAAACGTACGAGGAATTCGAATCAACACTCTTCGGCCAGCGTTCCGTCAGCTTGAAACGCACACTTACGCACCAATATATATATATATGCACCCACACATTCATACACGCAAACACATTTGACTAAAGCGGCTGACGAATAGACGTCTCTTTGTCGATCTAATCGAAGTTTTTGTCTCCCAACTTCGATTTTCCATAACGAGGAACATTTCCTTATTGGCTCTTTTCTTCCACCATCGTCCTCCGCTTCGTTGAGCTTCTCGTTCACTCTCAATTGTCCTTTCGCGCCTTCTTTTTACTCTTTTTCTGTGGTTTCGCTTCCGTCCAGACGTCTAGAAAGAAAAAAAAATCAAATTTTCGTGTCATCGAAAAGCACAGTACCTGGATACATCGTGGAAAATTTTGCTTTGAAATAAGTTTTTCAAAACGGTGTACTAACTCAAACGAAGAGTTTTCAAGCTATCCGGCTCAAATTTTGACGCAGCCTGCTTCACGCCATTCTTTATCTTGCAATGGAAGCTTTCTTTTGTTTTCATTTTTCAAATTCCGCCATTTTGTCAATTTTTGTAAAAAAAAAAAAGAAGCTCCATAGCAAGATAGCGGCTTTTATGCGGATTAATAATCTTTTTACAAATTTTGTTTCAGATAATATTTACAGCCACAACCGTGTACACCGTGAGGACTCCTTTTGTCCAAGACATTTTCAACTGTTAAGTAAATGTAAAAAAAACGATTAAAAAATTATTTTTTGTTTTTCCTAAGTGCTTTGATTTGAAATAAAAAAAAAACAGACAGAGTAGCGTATTTTAACCATTGAAAATAAATCGCTAAATTGGATATTTTTCGACCCGTTACACTGTGCTGATGCCTTAAGAGAGCTTTCCAGTGTGAAATTTTCAAAAAATCGATTTTTTTTTTTTGCTTCATCGAATAGTATACACTCTTCCGAATATTCCCTGAAATTTTCATGCCGAAATTCAGATTATTTCGGTTACTGTACAGCATTTCTTGGAAGAAGGCAACGGAGCGCTACAGCTACAGCGAAACTTTGAACGCGTTTTTCTCGAAACAGCATTTTTCAAAACGGTGTCCAACTTGGAGGGCAGAGTTTTAAAGCTATCGAGTTGAATTTTTTACACAATATTCTTAACGTCATTGTTTATCGTGCTATGGAAGCTTTTTTTTTTTTTTGACATCTTCCTATTTTTTTGTAAAAAAACTGCCAAAAAAATGCTAAAATCGATACTTTTTGTTCAAACCGGCGCCATTTTTGCAAAAAAAAAAAAAAAAAAAGCCTCCATAGCACGAAAGCCAATTATATACCGATCAATAATCTTTTTGTGTTTTTTGTTTCAGATCAAAATTGTGACCCCCAACGTGGACACCACATCCAAGTGCATTTTCTGCAACAATTGTTTCATCATTTTTATAGATATTAATTAATAAATAAATCGATCTTTAAAAAATTGTTTTGTATTCTTCAATACCCAATTAATATACAAAAAAAAAACCAGACCGATTAGATTATTTTTTCTTTAAAAAAAAAATCGCGAAAAACAGCGATTTTTCGGGCTGTCACACTGGAAAGCTTCCTTAAACACCAAAATAAAGCCCTCCATCACTCAGCCAGGGGATTCGAATGGTTTGATCGTGTCTCTATGTTGCATTGTGTCTGACTGCTTATTCGTGTCTCTGCCTCTCTGTCCAATCGTTTGGTTGTTTGACTGTCTGCTCGTGTCTCTTGGTATTATCGTGTGTTACTGTCTGGCCGTGTCTGGCTGCCTTGTCGTTTGATCGTCTGGTCGTGTTATCTTGGTCGTATCGTGTGTGACCATGGATCGTTACCGACGTCACCATCGTGGTCGTTTGCGAGATGGACAAGACCAACGCCTTATGATTCGCGCTATTGATCAGGCCTTTGGAAATTATGTTCGAGCTCGCGAAATTTATGGAGAGTGGCTGATCCACCATCCGGGAAACTCATATTTCCGAATTTTCAATATTCTATTTTTTATTTTCTGGATGACGGGCTCATTTGCGACCCATGGTTCCTTTCTGACTTTTGTTCCTCTCATGTAGTAGAATTTTTCAAGCCAATAAAAAAATTTGACCGTGAGTTTTGGGGTCGAGGTCAATTTTGCGGGTCCATGTTGGGGGGTGATCTTCGGCGAACGTCACGCGGAGAATCAGCTGGCGGAGCGGTGACACATAATTTTTAGACACTGTACACAAAAAAGTACATTACATTGAACTAAAGCTAAGATGGCATCGTCGAGTTGATATTAAACCATGGAAAACCTCTTTTGGTGAATTGCAAAACCCCTGGATCGTAAAAACGCTAAACGTGTGCGTTTTTTAAATTCCGAGAAAAACGTTTACCAGTCTTCATTTGCTAATCTCAAAGCCTTTTCTCCTATTTCATTAGTAATATTCGATTTTACCGAAGAGTGGTTGCTTCATTTTTCCCGATCATCTTCGATTTGACTGACTGTCAGTTTTCATTCCTTTACCTCCATATAAGCTCGGGACGGCATTCGATTCGTATGACCTACAAATTAAATTATACATCTTTCCTCCTCTTGCTATTTTCATTAAAATACCTTTGTTTCAAAGTAACGGCAGTAAACAAATGAGACAAATCGTCGAGTATCGACCCAAACTAGCAGTACGATGAAATTTTTGAAAAACTACTTCAAAAATTAAGTGACTCCAAAATAAGAAAATACAACTTTTTACTCCTTAGACTAAATATTCCAAACCTCGTCGTTTTCAAGTTACGCCGCACGATGCCGGTTTTTCGGAAACCTGCCGTTTAAAAAAAAACTAAATTACTCTGCGAAATAAAAATGATAACATTTTTTTTAACGAAACTAAACCTAACGGTTTCCTTTTCAAAGATTTTATCACTAAATGGTGAGATTGAGTGAAAAGCCGGCACGATCAAAATGCCATTCGAGGTGCAAAAGAAATCGCCAATGTAAAAATGGAAAAGCAAGATGAAGCTGGTTTTATCCTCTTGAAAATACCGTTCGGTAAATTGGTTTACGATCTTTTTTGCCGAGATATTCGATTTTTTGTCCGGATAAAAAAATTACAGGGTGCTTTATACTTTCGGCCAAGGGTGTATATATCTTTGTGAAAAAAAAATGCGTATCTTTTTCACCAACCGTTGGCCATTTAAAAAATTCCGTACTTGGCCATTCTTTCGGGCCTCTAGGTAGACGTAGCCTCCTTAACGTCGAAAGAGAAATTTGGATAATGTAAAAGATCGTTTAATCGAGAGTGCATCACACAAAAATTCCCAGCCATAAGTTTGATCCGATCTGAATGTTGATACAATAAAAATCGGAAAAAATCAGACGTTCAAGATATTTTTTACGTTGGTTTTATGCAACGATAATGCCAATGAGTAGTTGACGAATTGTTTGATAAATAATTGTCCAACGAATAATCAGTTGAAGAAAATCTTCATATAAGATACAGTAGTTTTCATTTTGTTCAACCTTATTTCAAAACTTTCCCTCTTCTTTGACATTCCTCTTGATTTTTTTTCGCGCTGTATTTACGAAATTGCGTGTTGTATTATTTGGAATCGACTGGCATGGAAAATTTATACAAAAAAATATGCAAAATTCACGATTGTATATTTGTTTTTTTTTCTCTCGAATTTCCCAAAGATATGTTGAAGAACGGAAGAAATCTGAAGAATTGCAAGACTACGGACAAAATCAACGAATTCGTTGCATAGGGAAAGCAACTTCCGTTACCAATTGTTGAACAATTGTTTGTTCGACTTGTTTCCGATTATTGTTAAAAATGAATGTTCGTAAACTGAATATACATATTGTTTTTAAATGTTTGTCGTATGGCGGATTGCGGAAGTTCTAACCAAATTAAACTTTTGGCTAGGAACATACGTGTAACGCATCCTCAACCGATGGGGTTTTGTCGGTAGATTTGAACGAGAATAAAACCGAGGAAGAATCCTTCGTGGTGTTAGCTCGATTGTTTCACTCACCGCCCAATTCGTCGAAGACCGGAGCATTTTTTGCCTCCGCTTCCTCGCTTTTCGTTGTTGCTTCAACGGGTTCAGCTATTTTCTTCGATTCTTCGGCTTTATTCGGAGTTACTTTCTCCGCTGGTTTCTTCTCAGCCACCGGCGCCGGTGACAATGGCGCGTTTCCGCTCTCGCTTAATTTCTTCGATTTCTTCGATTTTACCTTCTTCTCATCCTTCGCGACTTTCTCGATCTTCTCTATCTGAAAACGTCATCAATGATTTGTCTATTCGTGAGTAAATTGTCATCGTTAATTCCTCTGTACGCAAGATTTACAAAGGATAGGATGTTTCGTAAATTGTATCGTCCATGGTGTACCTTGGTAACTTCAACTATTTCCTCAACATTATTTTCAACTGCGACAACGTCTTCAACAACGATTGGCTGAAGTACAACGTCCTTCTGATTCTTCTCCTTCAATTCCTTGTTCACCGTTTCCTTCGCTGTCTTGTCCTTGATCTCGACTTTTTGATTGTCCTTGTCCTTGGCCACGTTCTCGTTGATCAGCTGATCGGACTTCTTGTTCTTCTTGTTCTTCTTCGACGGGGTCTCGTCCTCCTTCTTCTTGTTCTTCTTGTCCTTTCTCGAGTAAGCTGGCTCCCAGTCTCCTGAAAATCATTTCATCAAATTCAAGCTCTCCATCCAACGTCTCGATGAAGTTTCGTTAAGGGGGTACATCTACCTAGGTGGGCAAAAAATTGCAATTTACAAACATATTGCATTATCTTTAAAAATTTGATCATTAAAATTCATTATCTTAGTTTTTTATTGTTTCAATTTTTTTAATTTTTTGAATCTTATTATTTTTTTTATTTCGTTATTTTTTTAAAGGTTCATTTCTTTTCGAATTGTATTATTTTTCGTTTTATTCTCAGTGTAACGATGCAAACTTCAACACCGTGCAGGTGGTCACGTTTTCGGTGTTTTTCTGTATTTCCTTGTAATTTTTTTTAATGGCCATCAATATCTCCAACTTAGTTTTTAAAAAAAATGCTATTCCTTATCACCAAGCGTTTCCCAAGAAAAAAAAAAACATTCGGCGTATGGCCATTTTTTTCGAGCCTCCAGATGAGTGTAGCCCCTTAAGGACGTTGAGTCCCAAATCGCAAATGATGATAAAATTCGGAAAATTTGGTATGTTTTTGTATGAAGTGTTTCAGAGGTTGTGTAAAAATTTCACGACGATTAGGAAGCTCGTTATTGAACAATTAACATTCACAAATTAAATGTTGTTTTATGGAAACTGATGTAACTTTGCAATAAGTTTTTTTTTTGACCTCTCAATTTTATAATATCTACAATATACTGAAAGCAACGGAAACAAAACGAAGTTTATTGATAAATTTTTTTTTATTTCTTTTAAAAATTGTTCTTAACAAAATGTTAATTTTTTAATAACGAGCTTCCTAATCGTCGTGAAATTTTAACACGACCTCTTAAATACTTCATACAAAAACATACCAAATTTTCCGAATTTTCTTATCATTTTTTATTTCAACCCTTAGGGAGGTTGAAGTAATGATGATAGAATTCTGAAAATTTGGTATGTTTTTACATGAAGTATTCAGGAGGTCGTGTAAAAATTTCATGACGATTGAGAAGATATTTATTGAACAATTAAAATTAACATGTTTCATAGGGACTCAACATCCTTAAACATTCCGAGAATGCTTCTTTGGAACATTTCATTTGGAACGTTTTTACTCATACTTGTTGCAACGTTGACAAATTTTCTCATCAATTATCAAACGACAGTGTGACTGAGAAAGTTCGGTTCGTATGGGCCTTCTGAAGATAAACATGACACAGACTTACCATCGTCAAAGTCGAGCGGTTTTTCGAGAACGAGATTCTTCAGATTTTTCTTGTTCTTCGTTTGCTCAACTTTGTTCTCCTTGCCGGACTTGTTTGATTGATTCTTGTCTTTTTTGGGGACAGCCGGTTTGTTGTCCTCGTGCTTCCTCTCCTTCAACTTGCCTTCGTCCTCCTCCGTGCTCTGGGTAATGATTTTTTTCGCTGGTTCGCTTTTGGCTGGCGATGCTTTCTTGACCGGGCTGGCCTTCTCGGTGTTCACCTGAGCATTGGTAGTTCGCTGAGAAACGTCAAGCGATTGTTAAGCCCTTACCAGTCATCTAGTATGACAATGCGTAAGCGCCTCCTAACATTTCTCATTTTCTCAAATCACGCATCCACGAAATACCCACACCCTGCAACCTCCGTGTATTCGCAAGATTTTCCTCTACAGTATTCTCTCACTAATTGAACAAATCGAACGATATTCGTCGCGCGAACATAATTAAAAAATAACGCAATACCGAAAATTGGCAAAAACTTCAACTGTTTCAATTTTGATTTTGGATTACCCGCAAAGTAGTGGGACCGAACGATACTATTTTAGCACGTATGAATACATTCCCATTCAACTTTTTTCTCAGCTTGAGAAGTTTCAAGAGTAACATGGAAATGCTTGTAGACGATTGAAATTTTTATCACTGAGAGATTAATTTAGGATGCATTAAGGGCGGGGTAAAGTATTAAAAAAAAAAAATTTCATTTAAAATTTTTTTAATGAATGCATAATATGTCAAGAATATTGTGTTAAAATTTCAAGTCGATCGGAGTAAAATTGACGAAGTTATGAGTATTTGAGCGTCTATTGCTCCATGCCGGGTTTTATACCTGGGCGGCAGCTGCGCTGCGCGCTATTGTATTTTTCGACCCCGAATAAATTTCTTGATAAACAGGCCTGTTCCGGTTCCGTTATGTTTTTTGAGTTTATGTTTATGAGTTTTGCGTAGACAAACGCAAAAAGATGCTCTCGATCATCTTGATGGAAGCCTTTTGCTCTACGGACCTGGCATCGACGACTTTGAGTGAGTATAAGAGAATTATCGAGTTTTATTTTGAATTTCTAAAAATTCAAAGATAATTGAAAAATCTGAAAAAATTCATACGTATTCAGAAAAATGAACGAATCACGAAAAAAAATTGGGTTGCGGGGAAATTTGTTGACTAATTTTTTTTTTTCATCATTTTGTTAATAACATTTTGGAATTATTATTATGCAAAATTAATCTTTTGAGTACCTTTAATATGCATGAATTTTCTCAGATTTTTATGCAATCGAGAAGTGTTCTCAAACTTATGTGCAATGAGCGCTAAGCGACCAAACTCTTCTGCGTTTTTCAAACCGTTTTTCTGAGACTTGTCATATTTGAAGTCCGTGTGCACGATAACTCAAAATCTACTGGACCAATCGCTTTGAAATTTCGCACAGTACTTATTCACATAATTCACCAGGTAGTGTCGAGAGCTTTTTTGATTTTTTTTATAATAATTACTAATTTTTCAACAACAAATTAGCCGATTTTTTTTAGCGAGAATCGGGTTTTTGGCTCCCAAGTGCTACGAAAAATCGAAAAATCGAAAGAAAAAAGAATGCTCCCGTCATTACCTCGAGAAACATCTCTTTTAACAAATGCATTTTGATTTTTTTGTTTCAGATGATTCTGTTGCGAGTTATGGTGCACACCGCAAACCAACTTTTTTTCGAGGTACCTCCGGGGTTTAATTTTCACTCGCTCAATTTTGAATATTTTGCAATGCAAATTTAGGAGAATGTTGTTCAAATGTTACTTTATTATATAGGTAAATTTTTCAACAAACGAACACTATTCGTTACGCCAAAAAAAAATCTTAAAAACATGCCTTTTTTTCTCCGAATTAACTTTACCCCGCCCTTAAGAATTTTGTGTCCAAAATTGAAAATGGTAATAATTGTTTTTTAATTTGATAGGTCATTATGTAAAAAATTTGAAAGGCTGTGTAAAAATGTCACGACGATTACGAAGCTGGCTACTGAGAAATTAGAATGCACAAACTACACGCAGCATTATGGAAACTGAAATAACTTTGCAATTATTATGATTGTTTTGTTATAAAAAATTATGCCAAAAAAACAAAAAAAAATCACACTCGAGGAAAAACGTATAAGAATATAGTGACAACGTTGCATAGACCGAAAGTAGCGGGAAATTTAAATACTCATTTTCGTCCACGGACGACGTCGTTCCTTGCGCCATAAAGCCACTTTTGTTTTTGATATATTTGAAATAACAAAAATGATCATTCATAAATATTTCTCCTGTTTCGAGAAAACAAATAGCAAAGTTTGCTATTTGCTAATAGAATTGCAAAGTTACTTCAGTTTCCATAAGGCTACGTGTAATTTTGGAATTCTAATTTCTCAGTAGCCAGCTTCCTAATCGTCGTGAAATTTTTATACAACCTTTCGAATGTTCTACATAATGACCTATCAAATTTGCAAAATTTAATTACCATTTTCAATTTTGGACACAACATCCTTAACTGACCGAAAGTTCGTTCGTTTCGCAACATATTTCCCGAGATTTTTTATAATCGAGTTGAACCTTTGTGCATTTGGTAGTACACATAGCACGGTGTAAACACTGGTTATAGGGCTGTAGGGGCTACAATAATACTTCGTATTAAATTTTAAAAACTGAGCAAACGATGATTATAGTTTTGGGGATGCCGTGTCAACAAAAATTAAGCACTTTCTCTACTTCGTCCGTTAAGATGCTGTTCAATACTTGGGCCGAAATACGAATTATTCCACTTCCTACAGCCTCTCTCGATATGTCGTTTTTCAAAACAGTGTACACTCTCGAAGGAAGAGTTTTCAAGCTATCCGTCTCAAATTTTGGTACAACATTTTTCACGCCATTCTTTATCTAGCTATGGAAGCTTTTTTTTAACCTTCATATTTTTTCTAACGAAAAACTGTCGAAAAAATAGGGTAAAATCGATAGTTTTTTCTTTCAACTGCCGCCATTTTGTCAATTTGCATTAGGAAAAACGTCTATCGCAAGATGGCAGCTTTCATACTGATTAATAATCTTTCTACAATTTTGTTTCCGATAATATTTACGGTCACAAGCGTGTACACCGTGAGGACTCCTTTCTTGCGAAACCATTTTCAACCGTTGAAAAAAATGTTTAAAAAAACGTTTAAAAACTTATTTTCCGTTATTCATGAGTGCTTTGATTTGACATTTAAAAAATCAAACTGATAGCGTGTGTTAACCATCGAAAAAACAATCGCGGAAATCGACTATTTTTCGACCCGTCACACAGTGGTGATCCCTTAATAACAATGGAAAAAAGATGTGAATTTTAAACTCGAACGATTTGTTTTCGGGCATTAAGGGGCTATAGCAGTGTGGCACTTTCAAAAAATCGATTTTTAATGCCTTTTTCGACAGTTTACTTTCAAGAATATCCCGCGAAAATTTCTAATACTCCCCGAACGTCAGCCTTCTAAAAAGCAACTGCTCGTAGGTATACAATCGATGGTTAAATCTTCAAACGTCAAGCGTTTTTCTCGAAATGAGATTTTTCCAATTGGCTGACATTGTAACTCAAGTAATCAAGAAGCGCGCTTCCTCGCCGACCGAGTAGGTTAGCTCATGCACGTCACTGTCATGTGTATTACGTCACAAGAATGAACGAAATTCCCGGTCGCATGGAGTAACGCGCGAAGCATAGAACGCGAGCGCCCTCTCGAGCGCGAAGCACAGCTGATTATCGACTATGCCCGTGTGTGTGTGTGTGTGTGTGTGTTTACATGGTTTATATTCCGAAGGATTCGAAGCGCGATTGACCATATGGAAACGTTCGTTTCCAGAGCATCGTCTTTTTCGATGTGACAAGAACGCGTGCAAAGGCGAAACGCAGCGTTTTCAATAGTGAATGAAAATAATCTATTCCCCGTTCAACCAGCGCGTATTCGATTATTCATAACAGATACGTACACGTAGAACTTCAAAGATGCGTTATTGTCCAACACGAGGAGAAAAGATGTTTCGCTTACCTTTTCTTTGATCTTGCCGCTGCGCTTCTTGCCAGATTGTTTCCGATCGACGTCGTTCAACGTCGACAGCTGTGCGAAAGGTGGTTGCTCAGCATTTTTGAAACCAAACGCGTACACGACTATCGCGCATAATATGACGATTCCAACGGGAATGGAGTATTGAAAATGTTGCAGCAACAGGCTCACATCCATGCTTGATACTTGTACGCTTTCTTTCTCGCTCTCTCTCTCTCTGTCTCTCTCTCTCTCTCTCTCTCTCTCTCTCTCTCTCTCTCTCTCTCACGCGACCAGTATCGAGTTTTCCTTGATCTGTTTCGTCTTTTGCTCAAGATCAGTTACGCGGCTGTGGTGTAAACGTCGCCGAATAACGTTTCAGGATAAGCCGTGTAAGAGAGAGTCGGATCGAGGAAACAGCTTAAAGCCACACATACGATTGCGAGAATTTTGTTTTTTGAGAACGGAAAAAAAATTGACGCGGCGCGTGCACACCGAACGCACGGAGAGTCGAGAGGAAAAAAAAGAGAAAAACTTTCACTGGGCGTCGAGAGCAAGTGTGTTGTGGCAGCTCTCGCGGGAGACGGGCGACGGTCACGCAGCAGCGCGATGAACAACAAGCACCGGGTGGGGGTAAAAAGAATAACTCCGAATGAGAGACACGGCTATGCCTGGAAAACACGATTTTACACCTGGTGACGGAAATACGTACCAAAGGACTGCCAGGCGGGCGCCGACCCCGGATGACGCGGCTGATGACACAACGCCACTACGCGAGTCACCAACCAGTTCTACGACTTTAGCTCTTCGCGTTTCCGGTCTTTCGAGGCTCACGCAACGCGAGGAGGCCATTCAAATGTAAATCGTATTGTTTTAAATACGTGTAACGCTCGCCGATGCAAATTATCCGAGATTGTCGCGACGTTGGGAGTTGCGTCGAGATTGCATCGATACTTTCCGATAGCATTGAAATCCGGCATACGATATTGACATTTAAGAGGTCAGGCTGTATGAAAATTTCAAAAAATCGTGGCTTTTTGGTGCATTATCCGATAGTATAGACGGTCATATACATCCTGTTCATATACTTACATAAACGTAGGTAGAAAGTTTATATGAAAATTCCCCGCTTGAAACTTTAAACGCGTTTTTCGCGAAATGTCGTTTTTCGAAACGGTGTACACTCTCAAAGGAAAAGTTTTCAAGCTATCCTCCTCAAATTTGACACAATATTGTTCACGCCATTCTTTATCTTGCTACGGAAGCTTTTTTTCGAAATCTTCATATTTTTATTCAAGGAACAAATTTAAATTCGATACTTTTTTCAAACCGCCGCCATTTTGTACATTTTAATTTGAAAAAACCTCCATAGCAAGGTAGCGGCTTGCATACTGATTAATAATCTTCTTACAAATTTTGTTCCAGATAATATTTACGGCCGCGACCGTGTACACCGTAAGGACTCCTTTTTTCCGAAGACATTTTTAGCAGTTAAAAAAGTAAAAAAAAACAAAAATAAACGTTTAAAAATGTATCTTCTGTTCTTCAGGAGTATTTTGATTTGGCATTTAAAAAAATCAGACTGATTAGCGTATTTTAACCATTGAAAAAAACGCGAAAATCAGCTAGTGTTGGATCCGTGACTATGTGATGATTTCTTAAGGAGGAAAATCCCTTTAGGCACTTTCATGGTTTTTTTTAGAGGTGATAAAATAATCGCATCATTTCAAATTTTTTACATGGTCTTATTAGAACCTTGAAGTGTTGAAAAAAATTTTCTTGCTTTTCTAAACAAAACATAATGGCGGCGTTACAAGGCATTCCTTAAGGCGTCTTTCGGAAAACTGCTCATGTTATAGCTCAAAGAGTTGTTGATCGATCTGGCTGAAATTTCGGGAGGTTTCTCACTGTAATATTATTGGAAGGATATACCTAAAGTTTTAAGGTCGTCGCGTAAATAAATTACCTTTTTGGGGTATAAAATGTCGAGAAAATGGTCAAAATTATGAAAATTTGATTACAAAACCTACTTAATTTTTAGTTTTATACTTTTTTATATTTTCATAAGTATATCCTTCCAAAAATGTTATAGTGGGAAACCTCCGAAAATTTCAGCCAGATCGATCAATAATTTTTTCAGCTATAATATTAGCGGTTTTTCGAAAGACGCCTAAAGGAATACCTTATAACGCCGCCATTTTGTTTTCGGTCTTCAAAAAAGAATCGGTTGATTCGTTTTTGCGTCACGCCAGTTTTGAAAATGCAGTGTAGAAGACCGTGCGACACGTTCGCCGTTTTGAAGATTAATACAAAAAAAAATACCACGTAACTGCCAAAAGTGGTAATAAAACGTACCCTAAGTCTTAAAAAGTGGTGAAGAAATATTTCCTTTTAAGTCATGAGAATCAACAAATTTGCTTCTCGCCTAAAAATCTCTCCTTATAAAATGGGGGTGACCGTGAAATCTCCGAAGCGCTTGCACCGGAACGAACCTCGAAGCCACCACTCGATGATCCCCTTTGAACCATGCAACTTTTGTAAGAAACGTTTTGTCCTAAGTCTGATAGGTTAGAAAATCGTTCTACTGCTGATGGTTCTTTCCTCGCCCGGTAGAGGGCGATATTTCGATATTTTCTTATATTCAATATTTGGGTAACATTTTTCTTTTTAATTTATCGCGAATTTACATTATTTACATTTTGGTGAATGTTTTTTTCTGTTTCTTACGGTATAAAGTAAAATTATGTCTTTGCAGCTTTAGCGAACTGAACGACCATCGGTTTGTCCTTAAGTATATAACCGTTCGTCTCGTTCAGTGCCAGTTGTGCCTGGCCAACGTTCTGCAACGTAACGAAAGCTTGACCCTTCATTCGTCCTTCCTGCATGAGACGCACGGCATACCTGAAAATCATCGCGTTTCATTGTCGCTATTATAATTTAAAAAAGATCAATCGTTTTATTTTGAGGGATCACGAGTGTAAAGTTTTCAAAAACTCGATTTTTTTGTTTGCATTATCCGATTGTATGGATGGTTATAAACATGGACTTGGAATCGCCGATTGATCGTAAGTAGACCATTTTTATGTAAATTCCGCGCTCAAAACTTCAAACGCGTTTTTCTTTGAGTTTTTTCAAATCGGTGTACACTCTCAAAGAGTTTTCAAGTGACCCGTCTCAAATTTTGTCGCAGCATTCTTCGCGCCATTCTTTATCTTGCTATGGAAGCTTATATTTTAAATCTTCATATTCTTTTTAACGGAAAACTGTCGAAAAAATAGGCTAAATTCGATACTTCTTTTAAACCACCGGCATTTTGTCAATTTTGATTTTTTTTAAACCTCCATCGCAAGATCGCGACTCTCATACAGATTAATAATCTTTTATTAATAATAATTATTATTCGTTATATTTATTAATAACCTTTGATAATCCGTTTTGATTTAAGAAATTTTCAACCGGTTGAAAACATGTAAAAAAAATAGAAATAAACGTTTGAAATTTTATTTTCCGCTCTTCACGAGTGCTTTGATTTGACATTAAAAAATCAGACTGATCAGCGTGTTCTAACGATCGAAAGAAGAAACGCTAAAATGAGCTATTCTTCGACCCGTTACACTGTGACCATTCCTTGAATAATAATAAATATTCGTAGCTCAACTTACTGAGACTCCGAGTTTTCGAGTCTTTCGTTCACGTAACGACGATAGATGAAATGTAAATCCTTCATTTCTACCTGCTTCGAGAGATTCTTTATGTACAAACGACAGGACGGTTTGCCAGCGTGATAATTCTTGAACACCGGAAGTAACCTTTGATCTATAATTTGAAATATATGTTTCCATTACACTAAAGGAAAAATGGTTCTTACAATATATGACGTTGAAGTTCGCATCGTTGGAATGCAGTTATTTTTTTTTGCTGATTTTCCATTTATTCATTTTCATGCTTATCCACAGCCTTCTTTTTTTGCAAATTGAGATCGCAAATCTCTCATAAGAATACGGTAAAAAACGTTTGAGCGATGTTCACAGCCAAAAAAAAATCGAACGTTTGAAAAATAATTGATTCTGGTAGCGTTCCAACTATCCAAACTTCAACGTCAATTTTATACATCGATATCCGATCTTTTCAACTAGCAAAAAATGCGCTAACATCCCCGAGAGGCGGATTGAAAGAAACACAAAGTAAACTTCAAGCAATAACAACCGTTGCTGGATATTTTGTTCGTTTCCAATTCCTCCGTAGTTATGCGGTCTCTTTCCGATTCCTTTTTATTAGCCTCGTTTTCAGCTTCTTTGTTGTCGAGTTGATCCTTCTTAGCGGGAAACATCAAACCGAAGCCACCCTCGACTTCGGGGCTCAACTTTCCCCTCGTTTCCGACAGCCTTGTTTCCGCGTCCAATTTTTCCATCGGTTTTAATTCGATTTTAAGCGCTTTCGTCTCAGCACGGTGCACCGATTCGAACATGTCTTCGGGTCTTATAACCTTGCTCGTGCCGCTCGACACGTTTTGTTTCGTTGGATTGGCGAATTTTGGGATTTTCAAGCGTTTCTTCGTCTGGGCCTTGTTACGTTTTACCGCAACGTTAGCGAGGGGATTCGCATTGTCCTGATCGTCCGACTCCATCTCCGATTCCTCTGCGTCCTCGTCGGCCAATATCGTCTCGTCGCGCACGTCGCCGACCCTGCCGAGGATGTCACGATACTTCTCGATCTCGTACGCCTCTCGCAACATCGGAAATTCCTCCTCGAGCTCCTCGAAGGGAGGCGGAAGATTCATCTTGTTCATCAAGTGTAGTACCTGCAATTTTTACTTCCTCGTTGAGGGAACTTCGTTTCAGCGAATCCATTTGTGTTTCAAGCCATAATCACGGCGTAAAATTTTCCAAAAAACGATTATTATTGCGTTATCCGATAGTACAGACGGTTATAAACATGGACCTGGCATCATCGATTCATCGTCGGTAGACAATTTATATGAAAATTCCGACTCGAAACTTTAAACACTCTCAACGGAAGAGTTTTCAAGATATCCGTCTCAAATTTTGACACAATATTCTTCACGCCATTCTTTATCTTGCTGTGGAAGCTTTTATATAAATCTTCGCGTCTTTTTCTAACGAAAACATGATTTGACATGAAAAAATCAGACCGTTTAGCGTAAACGTCGAACAAAAAATCGCAAAAATCAGCTACTTTTCGACATGTTACACTGCGATGATCCCTTGATTGTGATTGTGACTGAACGTCTTGGCTCGCAGCGGAAACTTTACGAGCGAAATGAATGGCTGCAGAAACGATTTGGAGATTTCGAATCGGCAAGTTTTTCCTCAAGCGTCCGGGAGTTACAATTACTCTGAGTTTATCAAGTTGCATCTTTTGCGATCGACAACGACAATAATACAGATAAAAACAGCACAAGCGTTCTCAACTGAGAGGTTGCGGAAAAGTACGAGCAAGGACCGGCAGAAACCTGGCAAACCTGTGTATAAAAAGCTGGTTCCTTGATGAGCTGTATCGCTATTCTCAGCAGTGTATTTTTAGTCGGCAGGGAATATCTGTACCACAAATTGGGATGAGGGGGTTGAGTGAAGGTTTCGTGGCACGCCCAGCTGTTCAGTTTCTTCAAAAAAGCACGGAAGTGTTTGCCGTCCGGGGCATGCTCGTCGTTGACGTCACTGAAATTTCTGGAGGGCTCTTCGTGGTTTTCGCCTTCCGAGGTCTCGTCGGACAAGGACTTTTTGGCAAATTCCACCGAAAGGTAACGGCCGTTGATCTCCAGCTGATGCAGCTGTAGAAAAGCGTCGGTGGCTGCTTCTTTGGACGGAAATTTCGCGAACGTGGTAGTATAGGCGGCGGAGCGCCTAACCGTTCTCGTTTTCGTGGCGCCAAATTTTTTGAACAACTCCTCGCGACGCTCGTTCGACAAGTGCGGAGGTAAATGCAATACTCTGAGTGTATCGGAAGCCTGCTGAAAAAAAATAACAACGCTCCAGACAAAGTGCGCATTTTCTTTTCCCTTTTTTTTTTTAAGGTTAGGTACCGATAGAATCGAAGACGTAAAAGCGTACTAACCATTTTAAACGTAAGCTCGCGGTTTCATGAATCTCTTGAGAATTAAAAATCTTCTTCTTCGTGCATTTGGAACAATGCAAATTTGACGAGGATTAATCAACAGTGGTGGAGGGAATAAAGACAGCACCTATGCGCACAAACTACGCTCAATCTTTATGACAGAAAAACAATCGCGGACATACGTCTCCAACGCCATCTGTGTCGACGAGAAAATTCTACACTGGGCTTGTACCAATTATGGATTACACGGCGTGCCAGAAAGAGTGCAAGAGAGAGAGAGAGAGAAGCAAGAAGAGACATGTAACGCCGCCCTGTTGACATAGCAACGCTTCACCGAGCGAAACTAAACATCCGGAAGTGCACGTTTTTTTTTCTTCATCTTTCCAGTTCAACATCCGCCCCGCGAGCTACCGGCAAATCCAAAAACTCCTGTCAACCTCCGTCTTTTCACTAAATGTACATTGGCGTGCATCGTAGCCTCGATTTTTGTCGCTACCGTGACGATTTTACCGTAAAATCATATTCGCGAACGTTCCAATCGCGTCTAGAAAGGCGTTTGCAAACTTATCGATAACGCTGCTCTCTATTATTGATTGCTCGCGCCGACCGAGGCCCCTTCCGTCTCAAACGTTCCGTCCTCAGTCCAACGTTCATCGGACAATCCCGCTTCGCTGCACCGAATCTCGCGAGCGTCATCCAAAATTTTGCCCGAACAACAAGTTCCGTAATTATGTAAGTGTGAAATGACGTCTACTCATTGTTCCCTGGTCATCGTCCACGATACTTTCGTGATTTATTTTCGCGAGAATATTTATAATCGTTCGCTTCGTTTGTTCATTACGGTACGGCCATGTTCGCTTTTTGTCCGACTCCGGTATCTATATAGCTTCCAATCTGGCAATCAATACTTAACGTTCGTTTTTCATACTTTACGACCGCTACATCGAATTTTTCATCCCTTACGGCATCTTGGAACGATCATTCGTTTAATTCAATTAACGTCGTGGAAGAATTCCATTGATTCTTTCGCCGAACGACGCTTTGTACCTATTGGACAAAATTTCTTCATCAGAATTTTTTCGCCCGTTGGAAGCTTTCCGAGACATTTTTACGAGAAAAAGAAACATCGACTCGTACGTTTTTCATTTTTCGCTTGCATTGCCGCTATGTTTGGTAGAGAGAAATACAATAGTACGAGAAAATTCGAATTTTGTAACCAAACTGAAATGAAAGTCTATTCAAACTTCTTTCTGGGAAGGCACGTTTTTCATGGGGTTAGACTACATTATTAAAAAAAACAATGAATTCTGATGCCTGACGATCGAAAAATAGCTTGGGCATTTATTTGTGTGTACATTAAGAAAGTTCATACCGAATGTCATAAAAAAATATTAATCATTAAAGAAGTTATAAACAATGTCGCGAACGACCTATGAACGTGAGGGACTGGCCGGTGTACTTGATTTTGGCCATCTAGTTGGACCGAGAGAAAAAAACACGAGTTTTTGTTTACTAAAATATATCATATTAGCCGATGATTGACTAAGCTTTTTTTTTCTTATCGGTTTCAGTCGACAAAACATTGTTGCATTTTTTTTCTCGATATTTAGAATAAAAGTGACATCGTTATTGTTAAAAAAACATTGGTCGAGACTAATAACATAAGAACAAAGATTTGAGAAGAACACGTTCAACGTTTTACTAGCAGTTCCATCAGTTGCTATCATAAGTTTACCTTCAATCTGCAATTCCTGCACCATATTTTGGACCTTTCCGTTCAATTTGGAACGCCTCGAGCGAAGGACGTTTTTTTTTTTCATCGCAGCTTATCTACTTCGATAAACATTGCAGTTGTTGAACGAGGCAGACATTTTTTCATGATAATTTTGAATTTCTTTCCTCCTTATTATCCTGCTATATTATTCCAGGTGGATTTTCCTCCTGGAATAATTAGGGAGAAGTGCGGAGATTTTGGATATTCTCTTGAATTTTTTCGCAATTTACTTTTTGCAAGAATCACAAAAAATGAAACTGACTTTACAAAAAACTGAGCGGTATGAAAGTAACTATTGTTGTATATTTTTTATATTTATATTATACTTCATTATATAGAAAAAGAAAAGTTACGTCAGTGCCAATGATAGAAAATAAAAAAAACGGAAAACTAATTTACCGTAAAGCTGTGTATACATTTGCATTCGATCCGTCGATACACAACCACATCACTATTGTTATATATAAGGGTTTATATTTACTTTTTAGTTATTGTCACAGGCATACAAACTTCTGTTCATAATGAAGAACAGATTCTGTATTTGCTTTTAATATGTCTTTTTTACCTTACAATGTTTAAGTGATTTTTCGAATTTTGGCTTTGTAACAATATTTCAATTTTCAACTTTTCCAAATATTTGTATAAAAAAAAAATTATGTTATCCAGTTCAACGTAATTTTTCAATACAAGGATCGAATTGAGAATTTTCTTTGTTTTTTCAAGTCCGTTGAAAATGCTGTTTCTTTTTCACAAAAAGGATTCGCTGCTATTTCCTCGTACATAATTTTCCCCGGATAGTTTGTACCGTTTGCAAATACTAGTATGGTTGTAGCGAGACTTAAATTGTGGTATTTAGCTTGAAAAACATATACATTTGATGAAAACAAAGTGTTCTTAATTTGACCCTAGTCTGGGTAATTTGCAAAACAGGAAAAATCAGGTAATTTCTGAGACGATAACGCCTAAGAACCCTGATCAATCGAATAAAATTGATACATCGGTAATGCTAAACAAGAATTCACAAAAACTATCCGCCAAAAATATTGGTATTTCATCAAATAAACATTAAAAAGAGCATCTATGCATTTTCGAATCAAATGAATATTAAAAGCGGAATAGAACATTGGCTTCGAACACGAAGCTTCACCTTATTGCAACTAATTTTTTACTTTTTTCGGCAGCTCCCTTCATTTCCTAAAACGCCTAAAAATGTTGCATTCTGAGCTTTTCGCGCAATGTAAAAAATATTCGTGGGAAATGTATCACAGGACTTTGAGTCGGTGGTTTTGTGATTATATATTTGTTAGGTTCAACAGGGACAGAGACCACAGCAGACCGAGACGTGGGGGAAGTGGAAGGAACGGCCATTCCGGTGGCGGAGACAGCCATGGCAGATTCAACAACCGGGACTCCATGGGTGGCGGTCGAGGAGGTGGCGTCAGGGGAAAACAGCACGGTAGTTCTCTGAAGAAGCTCCACTGGGACACACGAACCTTGGAGCCCATTAGAAAAGATTTTTACGTCGAACATCCGGCAGTGAGGAGCAGGTGAAACACAATGTTATTTCACCTTGTATAGAATTTTCCCAAATTGGATAGGTACGATATGCAACGTACACGCTCACTGGCGTGAAAAAAAATCGAATTTAGACCTAAAGCCAAATATTTCAACAGGTTGAAAAGTTTCCTATCTCCTTCGAAGCATCTGCGTGGAGGTTTTTTCAAACTCCTTGCAATATATTTTGCACTCGCTAGATGTTGAACACATTCGTTTTATTTTCAATTTTCCTATATTCGTAGTCGTCTTTGGACATAAGAGGATTCCCCCCCCCCCCCCCCCCAAGAGACTCGAAAAACACGAAATGAATATTCAATTATTTTTTGAGATTCTGCACGGCTTTTCTGTGAAAAGTTATTCAAGTTTTTGCACAGCAGGGTAGATTTTAGTGGAGTTTGCTTAGCCTTTCTGCGCCTTTCTGTACAGTATACTAAACTACGTTGAAGTTTGCATCGTTGTAACGCAACGAAATTTTGTATCTATCTTTTTACAACTTTATTTTCTGCATCGTCCAAAATCTTATCGTAAAAATTTGGGCTGTAGATTTCTGACAAAAAATCGTAAAGAAAAAAAGTACGAGTATTCTTTGTAGCCCAAATTAGCCAACAAAAAAAATCGGGTCCCTAAGCTTTCGTTGCGTCCCAACGATGAAAACTTACGGAATATCTTTATCTATTCCGATTACCTTCCAATTATATTGAAACTAATTTTTTCGAACAGTTTTTTATGTCCGTCCGGGGTCGAAAAACGATTCCGAATTTCACGTTTATCAACAGCCTCGGATACGAATGGAAAATCAATGAAAATACGATAAACACATACAACAATATATAGCTATATTATTCATATTTTTATACAATTCATTGAAGAACATCGGAGGAAATCTGCCAGTTCCGTCAAGCCGCAGAGATAACGGTTAAAGGAGACAATGTTCCGAATCCCATTCAGTACTTCGAGGAGGGCAATTTTCCAGCGTACGTTATGAACGGCATAAGGAATCAAGGTTACGCTCAGCCCACGGCTATTCAAGCTCAAGGTTGGCCCATTGCTCTCAGCGGTAAAGATCTCGTTGCTATCGCACAAACTGGCTCAGGAAAAACATTGGGGGTGAGTGAATAAATTATAGGCGCGCGTGTTTCGTTCTCCACTCGTAACTCGTGTTAATGATTTATCACTCGAAAAGTCGTTAAAATCATTATGTACAAAGTGGTAGAAATTTAACGACTCTTATATACTTATTGAGGCGCTAGACTGTTGCGACGATTCAAAAATCAAGGTTCAAACAAATTAACTTTAAGGGAATAAGCAAGATGATTGAAAAGTCCTTTCGACATTTATTTGTATGTAGATTAACGAAGTTGTGTACCAAATTTCGTTACAAATATTAATAATCAAAGCAGTTGTAAATAATCTCGCCATGGACCTTCTTTTTCTTAAAAAAAAAAATAATATTGGCTAAGGATTGACAGAATTTTTTTGGTATCGTGTTTCAATCGTCAAAAAACGATGTTTCAAACTTTTATCAATTTTTCGAGGCACAATGACATCATTGTTGTCAATAACTAACGAAAACGCAAATATTAACGGGTCACACCTAGTTCGCGGCCGGAAAAAGAGGTGCTTTCGTGGATTTTTCTTTTGGGAATTGGGTGCTGGTTTTGAACCTTTTTTTTCACAGTAAAGGGTATCATTTCAGGTATCTTTGACAATTTTTGTTATTGGGAAATATTTATAAACAAACCAAACTGGTCCTTCGCGATGACCACTCCTGCTCGGGAACAAATCATCTGAAATTTAAAAAAACCAAATGAATTTAGTTTTCGTACCGTATTATGCAGGGTGGATCAATAACTATTAGCATCTTGGATATCTTTGAAACTATAAGATTTACAGAAATATTTGCTGAAATGAAAGTGCACAGTACGAAAGGGGCCATCCGATAGCGATAATAGTTTTTTTGATCGGTATGTTTTTTTTTTCTGTATCATGAAAGAGGAGCTTAAAACGAGTTTAACGACCTATAACATAAGGTCATAGAAAGTACAGAAAGGCCATAATACTTACAGTTTCGATAGTAAATAAAATTACTACGTTTATAGTAAGTGTTCGAAATAACGACCATCAATATCGATGCGTACGTTATTATGTACGTTTACACATTTCTTAGACAGGTACAGAAAGTACAGAAAGGCGATAATACCAAAGTAAAAAAATGCGTTTTTTCGCAGTTTTTCGCAACAAAAAAAATGCGTTTTCTCTCAGTTTTGCGCAAAAAGAGAGCGAAAAAAAGATTTTGGAAACGTTGTTTTGAGAAAAACGCGTTTGAAGTTTATACTATGAAAAACTCTTAAACCCAATCGGCAATTCCTGCACTGTACAAAATCCCTTCTGATTGCTCATCATCGTCGATTTCTTCGAGTGAAATTTTCAAATTGAACATTTGTAATTTTCAAGGTGGAATGGCCCCTTAAACGAACTGTTAACAACACTAACTATGAAGCAAAAATTCATTCGAGTACCCTGTATGGTAGACTGAAACGTAGGTTGGTATAGGTCTCACCCGTAGTCACTTGACAAAAAATCATATGGATTGTGCCGGCACCAAGAATTTTCTTTCTCCTTGTGTAATCGTGCATTTATGCTGGATGCATAAACTGTCCCAATTACTTCAAGGGCTACTAGAGCCTTGCTATAATTGTCCACGTAATTTACCGCAAGCGGTTTTATGCTTGACTCCGAGTTGGTCACGCGCACCGCAGTCATTCCAGGAGTTATCGGGGGCTAGATAATGCGGATGTTCCACACATTGTTCAAATATATCAATCATGTGTGAAAAATCATCGGTCACCAGCGTGGCTATTTTAGACATCCGAATGTTTGGGTGAATTAAACGAAACCCCAGTCAACAAGAATTCATCTGCAATTCCCTAAGGACACGAGACGAAAGCGACCAGCTGCTTAAGGGTCTAACATCTACCTAGAGGCCCGAAAAGAATACCCAAATTCCGATTTTTTTTTCTCCTGGGAAACCCTCGGTGAAATTTTTCTGGCATTTTTTTTTAACGCTACGGTTAACAAGAGGGTTAACTTTTTTTTAAATACAAAGGTACATATATTAAGAGCCTTGAAGAAATCACCATAAAATATAGAAAAGCAACAAAAACCTGGCCGCCGGCAGACAATCAAATTTTTGGCGCGACTTTTCGCGGTGTATACAGTCCTTATGACGTCCATCTGTAATCTAAAAACCAAACGGGTTATTCAAGTTAACAATAAATACGAGTCGATTACTAAAATCGTTTTTTTAAACGTGGTGACGAATTGAAACTCGAGCATGGAAAGTCTATGGAAAAAAAGTCGCCAATTTTACGTAACTATAAAAAAATGAAGAGCGATTCAAAAAAGTGAGATCGTTAACGACCTTCGAATGATTCTCGTCGTACCTCCTATTGAGGTAGAACGAGGCCGCTCTTGAGTTTTATAGATTTTTTTTTTAATTTTCACCAGACATTGTTCATATCGTTATACATATTTGAGTGAAATTTCTGAACAGTCGACTATTTAGATTGGGAGTTGATAGGTTTTAAAATTGCAGCTTTCAACCCTGCAGGGTCTGCATTGACCGGAAGCCAGGTCACATAATTCGTCGTACGATTCTGTTGTGTTTATAAATATTGAAGAAAATGTATTTTTACGTAGCAAACTAGTTAATGAAAGAGTGAATAAAGTTTGGACTGCCTTTACTATTCGGTTTTGCCAAAAACGTTCAGTAAAGACAGAATAATTTACCGTAAAAAATATTTGTCCTTTATAATAATAAGACATATGGCAACACCGCATCGTTCCACGTATCCAAGGACGTAAGTTTGCGCGGCATATTTAAAATAATGCTACAACACAAAGTTTCATCTTGACGTAAATTTTAATCGAACAAAGTTTTGAATTAGTTATCAATTAAGCAACACTTTTATTTGTTAATGAAGATAGCATAACCAATATAAAATATAAATATTTATAACGCGGATATTTTTTTATAACGATACGTCTCCAACACTTTCAACACATTTTGTCTTTTTGGCTTCGGCCATTGATGTCAGAGCTTTTATTTTACTGTTAACGGCTTTTTTCTTCCGGCACTTTCCTTTAAAACGAATTCTGTTTGACATTTTTATTTTTCTCCGATAATATAACCAACTAGCTTGATCCACATTGAGCCGACAGCTCGTTACGGTGTTGCCACGATCGTTCATCCGCCGAAATCTATAGTCGGGTTACTACTATCGAGGTTATAGTCGGGTTGTTGGGCACTGATGAAAGAAAATTTCTCTAAAAAAATGGGCGCGGTCACTCAATTTTTAGAGGCGGCTATCTCGACTTTTTCGTATTTGAATTTTTTTTAACGAACGTATTGCATTTAAGGAAGCTTTCCAGTGTGACAGCCCGAAAAATCGCTGTTTTTCGCGATTTTTTTTTTTAAAGAAAAAATAATCTAATCGGTCTGGTTTTTTTTTGTATATTAATTGGGTATTGAAGAATACAAAACAATTTTTTAAAGATCGATTTATTTATTAATTAATATCTATAAAAATGATGAAACAATTGTTGCAGAAAATGCACTTGGATGTGGTGTCCACGTTGGGGGTCACAATTTTGATCTGAAACAAAAAACACAAAAAGATTATTGATCGGTATATAATTGGCTTTCGTGCTATGGAGGCTTTTTTTTTTTTTTGCAAACATGGCGCCGGTTTGAACAAAAAGTATCGATTTTAGCATTTTTTTGGCAGTTTTTTTTACAAAAAAAATAGGAAGATGTCAAAAAAAAAAAGCTTCCATAGCACGATAAACAATGACGTTAAGAATATTGTGTAAAAAATTCAACTCGATAGCTTTAAAACTCTGCCCTCCAAGTTGGACACCGTTTTGAAAAATGCTGTTTCGAGAAAAACGCGTTCAAAGTTTCGCTGTAGCTGTAGCGCTCCGTTGCCTTCTTCCAAGAAATGCTGTACAGTAACCGAAATAATCTGAATTTCGGCATGAAAATTTCAGGGAATATTCGGAAGAGTGTATACTATTCGATAAAGCAAAAAAAAAAAATTGATTTTTTGAAAATTTCACACTGGAAAGCTTCCTTAAGTTGCAGGTGTGTAAACAACGGCGATTGCAAGTTGGAATAAACCTGGCGTGTCTCGTTTCAGTACATATTGCCGGCGATAATGCACATAATACATCAGCCGCGGTTGAGCTCAGGAGACGGGCCCATAGCACTGATATTGGCGCCGACCCGAGAGTTAGCTCAACAAATACAGGAAGTGGCGAATTGCTTCGGCGAGTCGTCTGTTCGCAACACCTGTATATTCGGTGGCGCGCCGAAAGGGCCGCAGTCTCAGGATCTCGAGAGCGGCATTGAGATATGCATCGCGACTCCCGGACGCTTGATCGATTTTCTCGAGCGCGGTACGACGAATTTGCGCAAATGTACGTATCTCGTACTCGACGAGGCCGATCGTATGCTCGATATGGGTTTCGAGCCGCAGATACGCAAGATAATCGAGCAAATAAGGCCGGATCGTCAGGTTCTGATGTGGTCAGCGACATGGCCGAAGGAAGTTCGAACTCTGGCCGAAGACTTTCTCACGAACTATACTCACCTGAATATCGGTTCGCTCACACTCTCGGCCAACCACAATATTCTCCAGATCGTCGACGTCTGCCAGGAATACGAGAAGGACACCAAATTACACAGATTGCTGCAGGAGATCGGCGGCGAAAAGGAAAACAAAACGATTATATTCGTCGAGACTAAGCGCAAAGTCGACGACATCACGCGAAACATAAGACGCGACGGCTGGCAGGCTCTCAGCATTCACGGCGACAAAAATCAACAGGAACGCGATCACGTGCTCCAGGAGTTTCGTAGTGGCAGAGCACCCATTCTCGTTGCCACGGATGTTGCCGCGCGTGGATTGGGTAAGTATCAAGCACCCGATAACGTTTTCTTGTCGTGCGTGTGAAGCCGTCCGATTATTGCTCGAAGAAAAAAAAACTTCGGTTATTGTAAACCGACAACTGGGGCTCGAACGAAGTTGATAGATAATGGTGACGAGAGTCTTGGCGCTGAGTAATTTTTGATGAATGTTTTAAACATAGGCAAGAGTTCGCGAAGGGACGAACCAGGTTTGCGATAGCTTTGAGGGATCGTCACAGTGCAACGGGTCGAAGAATGGCTGATTTTCGTGATTCTCGAATTCCGCCCCAAAAATTGAGAGGCGTGTTTATAACCGTCCATACTATCGGATAATGCAAAAAAATTGATTTTTTGCCAATTTTACACTGTGATGATCCCTCAACTATTGCGTAGAAAGTTTACGAGTTTGTTATTATCAACCGACCGGTGAATGGACACACAACGACACTGTAGGATTCGGATCGACTGTAAAACGAAAGTATTATAGAAAACTATTTTTTTTAAATTTCTTTGCCTACCAAAAGTTATTCTTCTGATGGAAGAAAAAATATTCGAAGTTATTGCAACGAATAATCGGCGGGCCCTCGTGTCCACCCTTGTAGAGACTGTCCTTAGAAGCAAGAACGCAGACGGATGCTTGGGTGACTGAGCGAATGAAAAGGGTTGGCTCTCAGTAGCCAAGACCACGACGAGACGATACGAATCAGACAAGAGGACGTGGACAGGGCGTCCGACCGGACGTAACGCTCACGCAGTCCACGGTTTGGCATCGGACGAAAGTGGTTCCCCCGTCCTGACCAAGAAACTTCGATTTTTGGGCCGGCGGCGGGGGGGGGGGCGGGGGTTTAGCCGGTATGCATCTCGTGGAAACCCTGGCCGAGAGGATGACCTCCTGCGATCATATGAAGCGAGATGAGAGCCCGGCACACGGGTGAGGACGCTGCTCCGGGTTTTAAGAGAAAACTCCTAACCCCTGGCGCAGTGGAGACGCCCATGGTCTTTAAAAGATTTTTTCCCCTTTTTACCACGATAAAAAAAAAACAAAAAAAATTGTAACGAATAATATTGGAGGAATTGATAAATAAGTAGCGGAATGACTAAACCGTCAGCGAATGGACGAAATGACCAGTTAAAATGGACACTCCATCGGTAGTAAATGGAAGTGTAGTGTAGATGAACGCTGTGAAGGATAACGATTTATAATCTTTTTTGTATTGAATGCTCAAAGCTTTTTTGCATCATACCATGACGCTAAATTCTTTACTCTTTGAGAATTTTCAGAACAAAGCCCATATGTACATTAACTGGGAAAGGGTTAGAATGGAAAATTTTCTAACAATCAAAGATCGAGTCTATCTCGAGCAATACTTACCCTCAAAACTAAAAAAAAAAACGATTGTTTTCGCCTTTAGAACACCTACTGCGTACAGCCGTACCGTAACTAATTTGCGCGGTGCGCGATTAGAGTGAAACTTTAGTTGTGAGCTTTTCAAGGGGTACATCAAATATGACGTATACGTGAAAATAACGTAGAAGTAAAATACAGTATGTATCTGAAACTCTTTAACATTTGAAAATGGCGATTGCTGCATAATTTACGATGTTTTGCAATAGCAGTACCACTATCGTGTTAATGTATGGTCTTCCAATTGAGAATTTGATTGGTAATAATTGAGTAATGAGCCAACTCGAGTTTTCGAATTTCCGTTTTGAACTTTTATTTAAGACGGAATGACACCTCATCGCGGTCGGTATGGTAGAACAGAATTATAGATACCCAAAAATCTCTGAAACGGCTCTTCAGATCCCGTCGAAACTTTGCCAAACGACGTCAAATAGATAGACGAACAGCTGTCTGCCCCTCAAATTTTCTGAATTTGAGCAAAAAAAACGTAGATTGGCTTATCATGCGGAACTCGAGACCGAAAAGATGAAAAATCAGATGTTCGACTAATGTCACGACTTAGAGAAAAGTTAGACCGGGTAGCCACATAAAAAACGAACAATTTGAGCTCTCAATCACTGCACTTCGTTGCATATCTTAGGAGAAAAGTGGTAATCTAGATTTGTCGTGTAATTGTTGATAATTGCGAGGAAATGTCGCCCGAACTTCGACGTGCTCAGTTCACGAGAATTCCGCGCGCGGCGCTCGCCGCGTGGTCTGCAGACGACGCGCACCGACACGCACGCACACATTCGTTGCGGAGCGTGTCGAGGCCCGTGGAAGGCGAGACGCAATGTCTCCGCGCGCGTCGGCGACGAACGCGCGCGGTGACATCCGTCGGTGGGGCGCAGAAGCTCGAATGAGTTCTGCCCTACCGGTCGGAAGCCGGGGCCGCATCGAAGTTTCGCGTCTGGTGTCATTCCGTCTTAATGCAAGTTTGTAACACTAAGCTTTGACGTTTTAGGTGCCAAAATTCGATATTAAATTGAAAAATTGGCATTAACGACACGTGTGATTTTTTAGCTGAATTATAGCGATTAGGGGTTTTTTTAATTATTGACAATTGATATTATTTACTCATTCCAAATAATAATTAGTTTTCGTCGACTTACTGGTCCCCGCTCATTCACTGGTCGGTTCACCCCATAAACGTGACTAAATTCCGAAAATAACTTTTTCTCTTGTCCCTCAAGTTTCTAGATACTCTTAATAAAAATAGAGAGATATCGCATATTTTCAGATCCTCAAAGTACGTACGTTTTAGAGAGTTTCTCACTGACAATGAACATTAGTGAGTTGTCACAATTCAATTATAATAAGCAATGCAGTTCGAAGGCACGCTAGCAGTGACAACTATTCGACTCTTTATCTGACAATTTGACGATTCGGTTGACCGTTAGTTGATAAAGATATAAAAATAGTGAGTTCCGAACGACGATTTGATGAAGTGAATTGATAATGATGAAAATTCACGTTGAAGTTTCGTCGCCACGACTGGGAATCGGCAACACTTATTGGAATTAGCCACTGATGTATTTTGCAGCTAAAGCAATAAAGAAACATTGTAAATGGATTGGCATACAAGCCGAGCAGCCTGTGTGTACGCAGCAAAAAACAATGTGTGCGCGTGTGTTATTTTTGTTTTCTCGATGGCCGAGAAATTTTGTAGTTTACATCACGCAATGGCTACTCGCTAAGTCTGTCTGGTTTTTCTTCTTTGTTTTCAGAGGCACAGAGGTCCTCCCTAAAACAGCGCAGTGTACTGCCAGTATTGGGCAGACACAGTGACTTTTATTTCTTATTTTTTCTTTCATTTAAACTCTTACTCACTGAATTGATTGGTGTTTCTTCTCATTGTCGTTTCGCCGATGCGATTCGCCAAAGCGACAATGACCGGAATGTTTCTCGTCGTCACGAGGCGACAATTTTCATATCATCGTTAATCGACCTCTGAGATTCTGTTGCATCTGATGCCTCTAAATTGTAACGAAACAAAAAAAATGTGAGATATGCTCAAAGAAAAATGCACTCGGGCCTAAACCCTAAAAATGCTGCCTTTATCCCTGCGTCCCCAGACACTACCGCTGTGTCTGTCTAATCCTTAGGCCGGTCACGATTATTCCATATGAAAAATCGTCATGTATGTCTTCTCTGAGCCGAAAGGTGGGTGATATGGAAAAAAACACGAACATTTCGCTCGTCGAACAAAAAAAAAGCAACACAAATTTTGCGAGTCTTGCGCTCTTGGAAATTAGCTTCGGAAGATAATTCGAGAAGGTGTCGTTTCACTTTTGCGAATAATATTTGCGGCTTATAACATTGTATTACATATTTCTTGTTTGTTGTTCGGCTTTTATGAGATTTAAAAGAGATCCACATTTCTCTCCTCGAATAATTCCGACGGGGCGCGGTGGCGGAAGAAAAAGAAAGCCAAAAATGTTGTATTTTTTCTCAGACGTAGATGACGTTAAGTACGTGATTAATTTCGACTACCCGTCATCGTCCGAGGACTACATACACCGTATCGGACGCACCGGTCGGAGACGTCAGACGGGAACGGCTTACGCCTTCTTCACGACTCACAACATGAAACATGCCAATGATCTTATCGAGGTACTGCGCGAAGCTGGACAAACCATCAATCCGCGTCTTAGCGAGATGGCCGAGCTCGCCAAGTCTGGAAATTTCGCTGGACGAAGTAAGTTCAATGAGAACTTTTTTCCCTCTTTTGCTCGCGTTTGGATTTCGATACTTCTACAACGCTGTGGCTTTCAATTTACTTACGCTATACCGTGGAAACTCGATTATCCGAATTTTCGGTTATTCGAACGCTCCAACGCCGTATCCGAACTCAATGATGGTCTTTTTTGTCAGTTACGGGGTCTTCTCACTTTGGACACCGAAAAAGGCTATCTTGCATTTTTTGATAGGCTTATGTTTTATGTTTGATAGGCTTAGATATTGATATAAAAGTTGTTACACTTAACAAATACAATTTCGAAATACATAAATACATTTTTTTAATTTATTTGAGTCACTATTTATGAATGAAAATGGTAGTTAAAAAAAATGGTAGGTCTGCGCTGTTGATGAAATCTCGGAGATGGATCATCCGAAACAACAACAACAAAAAATCAAACGGTTGTAGATTCAGTATGTTAATGGTTATAGCGCGTATCATACGATTTTTCATATATGCAAAAATAACAAAATGGCGGACGTGTTTCAAATTCAAAACTAAGACCTTGGACTTTAAAACCATGCAGAAATCGTATTTTTTTTATTTCAAGCTCATACAGACCTCGTAAATCCAATAATGCACGAAAAATCTCCGGATACATTTCGAATTGCACATTGTTCAGGGGTTAGGCTACTGTAACAACCCAAAAATGAGGATTATTCAAAGAAATTACTTCTAGAGGAATAAGTAAAATGATTGAAAAATCATTTTGTCATTTATTTGCATGTACATTAACAAAGTTACGTACCAAATTTCATATTAAAATATTAATAATTTAAAAAGTTATAAACAATGTTGTGAAGAACCTTCGAACTTAGGGGGGCTCAACAGTGTACTTGATTTTGGCCACCCGGTTAATAATAAAAACCGTTTTTTTTTTGAAATATATAATATCTACTAAGACTTAACCAAGCTTTTTTTTCTCAGCGTGTTTTAATTATCAAAGAAAAAAAATTGCGTTCTTTTCGTTTTTTCGAGAAAAAATGACATTATTAATAGCTAAAGGGAAAAAAATCGTTGAGACGGATGGACGTTGGTCAAAACTAAACTACTATTACACTGAATAAGTGTACAAAATTTCAAGTCAATCCGTTCATTAGATGTCGGGATATCGTGTACACAGTTTTGAAAAACATAGTTTCGAGAAAAACGCGTTTAAGGGGGGAAATACATATGGTCGAAAACGACGAAAAATTTCGCCATTTTATTCCAACGCAAATACTGGACCAATCGTTTTGAAATTTATAGGGTATTTTATTGTACAGTAGAAGGCATTAATAACATTTTTTTAATCGACGATAAGTGTTTCATCAGGCGCCTGCAGCCGATTGTTGCTGAACGAATTTTCGAAATTTGCGGCAGCGATGAAAAATAATATCCGATACATTTTAACCAACGGTTTTTAGACACATAATTGCAAAACCTCCACATTCAATAAAACATTGAATCAACCAATCATTTTTAGCATAAAAAACACGAAAATTTCGGTGAAAATTCGATTTTCTTTTTCTGAGTGCCGCCATCATCACAATATTCAACATTTTCAACTTTTTCTTGGTTTATCGATAGCGTAGTCTCATATACAGGGTTGTTACGCATATGGAAAACCGGGAATACTCAGGGAATTTTGGAAACTTTCTGGAATATTCTCACAATTTACTTTTTGAAAGAAATACGAAAAATGAAACCGACTTGACAAAAAAACTGAACAGTATAAAAATAAATATTTTTGTATATCTTCAATATTTATATTATTCCTCATTATACACACAAGAACGTTATGTCAGTGCCGAACATTGCGGATTTAAAAAACTGAAAACGAATTTACTGTAAAGCTACATTTGTAAATTAAAGTGAATTAAAAGTAAAGCTAGAAAAATACATTTGTATTCGATCTGTCGATACACAACCACATCATTATCATTATTTATATTTATATATTATCTATATTTATATTTATTTTTATATATTTATTTATATTAATTTATATTTATATATTATTTATATATTATCACTATTTATATTTATTTTTTGTTTATTTTCACCGGCGTACAAACTTTCATTTATAATGAAGAACAGGTTCTGTATTTGCTTGAATGTCTTTTTTTACTTTATAATGTTTAAATTATGTTTCGAATTTCAGTTAAAAAAAATTAATATCAATTTTATCAAATTTCCATATATTTGGTCTTAAAAAATTATGTTATCCGGTTCAACATAATTCTTCAATAGAAGGTTGAGAATTTCCTTTGTTTCGTCAAGTCGGTTAAAAATGTTTTTTTTTCCACAAAAATCAGTCATTGCTATTTTTACGTATATAATTTTCCCGTATAGTTTGTAATGTTTACACAGACTCTCTCTAACTCAAAAAAGCTATGTTTGATGAAAAGAAAGTGTTCTTTATTTGACCCTAATCTGGCTAGTCTGCAAAGCCTGGAATTTTTGCAAAACCTGTATGGAAAACCTGGTAAAGTCAGGGAATTTCTGAGTCAATAATGCGTACCAACCCTGATATAGAATGTAATGATCTTTTAATTTTTTGTTTCAAATTTAACTACCGCTGCCGCATTTCGGCATCGCGGGGAAAATTCGTTCAGCAACAATTGGCTGCAGGCTGCTGATGATCACTTATTATCGATTAAAAAAAATGTTTCTTCGTGTCTTCTAATGTACAATAAAAAAAAACCCCTACAAATTTCAAAACAATTGGTCCAATAGTTCCGTTGGAAGAAAAACCCTAAATTTTTCGTCATTCTCAACCATTTGTATGTATTTCCCCCTTTAAAGTTTCACTAGCAGTTCTATCATTATAATCATAAGTTTACCTTAAATCCGCGATTCCTCCACCATACGTCGGACCTTCCTTTTCAATTTGAGCTGCCTCGGGGGACCGTCGATTTTAAAATTTAACTTCACACTAGCCTAGTCCCAAAATCAGTTACCCGAGGAATATATAATGCTCGTATGCCGCATTACCAATTAACGAACTAATGCACAATGTTATATCCAGTTAGCATTGCTGATTACCGAATTATACATTTTTCACAGCATAGCGCCATTGCATGCAGAATGCACAATGATGTTCATTATCCGTTTGTCGTCTTTCCGAAAATTAATGGAGCATTGTTTTCACTCGATCGCGTCGGCATTGTTTTTTGTTTTGTTTTTACATGCAGCAAAGTAAAACGGCCGATTCGTAATTGACTTGTAATTGCAATCAGGTGGACGACGTTACGGAAATTCATCGGGCGCTGGTATGGACCGAGGGAGCCGCGGTTCGAGCGGCCGCGGTGGAAATTCCGGACGCGGAAGAGGCGGAGGTGGTCGAGGAGGAGGAAATTCTTATCATTCGGGATCGAACAATTTCTCCAATTCGGAGTACAACGGTTATTCGTCCGGCAAACCGTCCGGGGGCTCCAGCTATGGCTACAACAATCAACGTAACACCGGAAATCAAAGTTACGGCGGTGGCGGAGATTCATACGGAAGCGGTGGTTATCAATATAGAGGCTCTGCTTACTAGAAAGAAAAAAAAAACAAATCATACGAAAGAATTTATCATCCACCCCGTGATAAACGTAAACGTAGACTGATTGTACGAGGTCGTACCCCTAAACCCCTTCGTTGTTATACAAGTAAGCGATATTTCACTGTTCTTTTCATTCGTGGTGCACGATCGTCGCTCGTCGATCGTAAAAATTTCACGAGAATTACGAGAGAGAGAGAGAGAGAGAGAGACAAAGAGAAGAAGAAAGAGCGGAGTAGAGACAAAAAAATTACTTTGAATTCCGGGATTTTTGGAAAGTGTTAGAAGACTACGGTCAACCTGGGAGCGAAGAAAAAAAGAAATGCGATACCAACGGTGTTGACGACTCGTTTGGTTTCTTTGGACCATCTTCAACGACGTGGAATAAGAAAGAGTGCTAGTCATGTCTCTCGTGCACAATACGTTCCTATTTTCTTTTTAGATGTGATACTATGATTACCTCCTTGTTTTGTTTTTTCTTTCTTTTTCCTCATTCTTATACGGACGGTATGAGAACGACGTTTTTATTTTTTGTTCCAACCGGCTGCGATGAACCGTGATGTTGGCAATATCATTTGACAAGGCCCCTATGAGACGAATTACTAATATATAATCTGTGATCTCAATGAATAATTGAAAGAGTTAACTACTCGTTAAGTATTTGGTAGTTATGATAAGTTTATCTTGTAATTGAAAGGAGACGAAAAAAAAATACCAATAAACAATTTGCGTTCTCGTTCTCTTGCAACACTACGATTACTTCACTGATGTTCTCGCACGATCGCGAAGGATCGGAATTTTGTGGATCGAAGAATGCCTGAAGAATTCACTTCATTGCTTCGGGGCATGACAATTGAATCGTAATCGCAAAAATGTATGTGCGCTTTTAGTGACACTGGAAACTAAGACCTCAAGTGATTACAATGGTTCAACATTTTATAAAGTTAACTTTTCTGACACACGAACTCATTGAGGTAACTCGTCAACGTTAGTTCGCACCTTTGTTGAATTTGAAAAACGATGATTTTGGAGATCTGGTCTAAAATCGTTTCTTGTGTACTTTGGGGAAAAAAAAACAAAATAAAACCCTGTTTTACTTCGTGAGTGCTTTCTTTTAACTTGGCGTTTGTTTTTTTCACGCGAATGACGACGCCATTGGCGTAGCCAGCATTTTTCTATGGTGTGCCTAGGGGAAACTGGCCTGATGAACGAAAAGTACTTTTGTTCACGACCTTTTTTTCGAACATGTACATAATAGTCGGTAATCACGTGGCAGACAAAATATAGGGCTTTAGTTACACGTTCATGTTAGAACTAGGTTGCCGCTCGCTTGGACTTGTGGTGAACGTCGCTTAAGACGGAATGACACCCGACCGCCTCGACACGCTCCGCAACGCATGTGTGCGTGCGTGTCGGTGCGCGTCGTCTGCAGACCACGCGGCGAGCGCCGCGCGCGGAATTCTCGTGAACTGAGCACGTCGAAGTTCGGGCGACATTTCCTCGCAATTATCAACTGTTTGTATTACTTAATTAAGTAGTATTAAAAGAAATTAAAAGTATAAATTTGTATAACTGTTATACAAAGTTTCTAGTAAATTTGACCCGATTTTTTTTCCGTACAAACTTTGCCACCTTTTTTTCATTCAAGAGCTGAATTTCGAAAAACGCTGAAATACGTTTTTTATTAATTGTATTGAAGAACATTAATACTAAGTTTCAAGTAAATCTCCTAACCAGATTTTCTTTGTTTCCTATTCAAACTTTGCCACCCCCTTTCGCCCCTTAGGGGTTGGATTTCTAAAAACGCTGGAATAGGCGTTTCATTCGTTGCGTCAAGGAGCACGAATACCAAATTTTCAAGTTAATTTGACTAGATTTTTTTTTAATTTTCATACAAACTTTGTCACTCCTTTTCACCCCTTAAGGGTTGAATTTAGAAAAATCCCTTCTTTAATGGTGCCTATGTAATAACATCAACATACCCTCCAAATGTCACATCTCTACATTTAGCGGTTTAGGGTGGGCGATGATGTGTCAGTCAGTCAGTCAGTCACGACTCTGCCGTTTATATACATAAGTTACAACGATTTTTTTTCCATAGAAACTTCAACACCCTTTTTCACCCCTTAAATGGGTTTGTTTCGAAAAATGCTCCGACAAGTGTTTAATTATTTTCCTCAAAGATTATTTATACCGAGTTTTAACTCAATAGGGCCCAATAGAATAAAATGTGCCATACCAAATTTTAACAACCCCTTTTACCCCTTTAGGGGGCAAACATCACAAATTCCTTTCTTGGTGGATGTTTAGACCATAAAGGGAAACTACTGTCGAAGTTTTACGTTTCCAAAAATATTCAGGATCATGTTTTAGACAATAAGGTTAGAAAGATTTGTACCAAGTTTCATTAGAATCGGCCGATAAGTTTTTTTGCTATACGTCACGCCAGTTTTGAAAATGGAGTTGAAAAGACCGGGTCATGCCTTTGCCATTTTTGAAGATTAATTTTCAAAAAAAAATACCATGTAGCAGCCGAAAGTAGTAATAACACATACCTAAAGTCTCAAAAATGGCGAAGAAATCTTTCCTTTTAAAGAAAAATCAAAATCGGCAATTTTTTCTTCGCCCAAAGGTATCTCCCCTCTTAACCGCTTCGCTAAATTTAATTCCCACAAAATCACCTTGAAAATGAACACCTCAAGGAGGTACGATCATTACTACGAATCCAACTTTCGGATTCCAACTTTCGAACATAACCTAGCTACGTTTTGCAATTATTTTGAATAGAAGCCGCCACAAATTATGCAGAGAACAATTCATGGGGTTTTATCCTTCATCACGTATCAATAGTATGTATAATTATATTCTCCCTATCATGCCAATTCCGCTGAGGTAATTCAAGCCTATTCTAATAGGTTTCCGGCTGATTTTTCGATATGCCTTCTAAGATAGACGTGTCAATATTATTATTATGAAGACTACTACCGAGTCATCGACAACCCAATTTTTTAGTTTTTATTTGTTCATGTGCAATAAATGCATCATTTACCACAACATTTGGCACATTATAATCGGTAATACGATTAATCAACATAAGTAAACACAAATCAGAGCAGCTGTGGGTGAAATAAATTTAGACTCGTGTTCGACCCCGAGGAAGTGTTCGTAAAGTGTCACGCTGACCGAGCGGCCATTAGTGCGTTAGACACAGCTGGTTTGCAGATTCCCAGTGTTCTCCGAAGTAGTTGATTTTTCGGAAAAAAGAAAAGACACACTTTCCCCTCCGTCGACTTGCAGAACGAAAGGAAGAAACACTTTCCGCTCTGTTGAACGACGAACAATGCCTTTCACTTTGTTCGCCCGAAATGTGATCCGTCTAAGAGAAAACGTGGCGGTAGAATTTTTACCGACCGAACGTGTGACACATAGTCTCTGACGGTCCCCGCTGATGCCGCTGACTGTTTTATCGGCTGAGTACCGTTGGCCTGAAGCTGCAAGCCCAACCGAGGAAACTGGTGTTGCACGTATAATTGCAACGACTCTTCGAGTTCTTCGCTCGAAAAAAGTGACGCTTCGACGCGGACACGGGAGCATGCAAAAATCGAACCGTAGGCGATCTACCCCCTCCTCCGTCGCTGCTCGGCTGTTCGGAATTCCCTACGCGTGCGGGACTATTTTTTTTTATCGCAGTGGCGCTCCGATCGCCTCTGCTCTGTTCCTTCTTACGCGTCGGCCATTGACGCTCTCGAGTCGATTGGCAAAGTATTTGAAGCTTCACGGCGGATTTTCTCTGGCGTTTTTCCCGTATCAGATTTAAACTACGGACGAACATTGGCCCGAATAACAACGGAGCGTTGAAACGTACGCTTCTCATATTTCATCGAGTCATCGAGGACAATCATGTGAGTAACTCCTTCGTTGATTGCGGATTCACGGAAACTTTTTTGCATTGACGACGTCCGCGTCCTTCGTCATACCGTTGCTCACGTACAAACAGGCTTTTGCTTTCTTATTTTTCTTCGTGCTGCGCCCTTTATTTTAAGCCAAGCGTATCGATCGATAAATGCAGCGAGAAAAATTTCGCGACTGCCTCGAGCGCTCAGTGTTTCTTTTTTTTTTTCGTACTGCACCATATATAGGTATGCCCGTAGTCTTGTGTACGCGCATCCGTTTACGAATTGATACACTTGACAGTGCAAATATTGCCCAGTACTATCCTCCGGTACTCCACATCGCCAGATGACGCAATGTTGACGCGATATTTTGTCTCGTGAAACAATTATTTTAACGAATTAGAAAGGTAAAGTCTCGTATCGCCCAAATTTAGTGAAAGAATATGCAATGATTTATTGAAAGATGAATCATGCCGGAAGGGGAACAAATATCCGAACGAAAAACATTCCGACGAAAATGCAGAATTTTCTCCGTTGAGGAGGTTAGGCCACTGTGACGACCCAAGAATCTGAGTTATTTAAAGAAAATTAATTTCGAAAGAATAAGTAAGATTGAAAAGTCCTTTGGACATTTATTTGTATGTAGATTGACAAAGTTGTGTACCAAATTTCATCAGAAAATATCAATAATTAAAGAAGATATAAAGAATCTCGTAACGGACCCATGAACGTGAGGGGCTCAATGGTGTACTTGACTTTGGCCACCCGGCTGATCTAAAACCGAAAAGCCAGTTTTCAATTAAAATACATAATATTGTCCAAGACCGAAGCGACCGGTTTTGGTTATCGTGTTTTTTATCGAAAAAAAACTTCGGAATTGTCTCGATTTTTTTTAAGAATAATTACATTATTGTTAATAGCTAATGAAGTTATTAGATGTGTCGACCAATCGTGTAGAGGAGTCATGCAGAAGATGACGTTATTTCACAATATTCTTTTGCAATGAATATTTTAGTAAATGACTTTGTACGAATACAAAGTCAAGCCTACATTCGTAAAGGTTTATCATGATAACGAAATAGAATCCGTTTCTGGCCATCAGTTCCTCGAATAATAAATGGAAAAATAAAAAACCACATGTAGGTTGACGTGTGTAGGACGTCTTACTTCAGTCTAAGGCGATATGTATGTCATCTTACACACGTCCGGTGAGTTATTCTCAGACACATTAATTTCTGGGTTAAAGGTTAGTTTATAGCAACTAATATTGACTGGAACATCATTGAGAATAAAGATTTGTCTGTGGCACGTTACAATATTTGGATGCTAAAAGCCAACCCGTCGTCTTCTTTTTTACAGCTTCAATGTTCTTCGTCATGTCTTCTCAAGAGCCAGCGCTTGCGAGTCGAGGTTCATTGATAATAGCGAGGAGTTCGTTTGTTTCTTATGACAAAAACTCTGCAGTTAGAATATCCATTTTGCAGTACAAGCGAAGTACAACATCCCTGGATTTTTCCATGAGTTCAAGTATAAGCGTACATAAGATTTCGCTACAAGCAATGCTTACCGGCCGATCATAGGACGTTATCGTTGCTCGTAGAGCGCCAATATTTGAAAAGATATTGAGGGTGTGTCGTCTTATCTGACTATGCCATCTCAAGCACAACCCCTGCATGTTTTTGAATAGCATCGTTTTGAGAAAAACGCGTTTGAAGTTTTACTAGCTGTTCTATCGTTGTAATCATAAGTTTACGTCCAACTTGCGGTTCACCATATGTTGGACCTTCCCCATCAGTTAGATTTGCGTCAAGTGCCAAACAAGTGTTCTCCATTTTCACAGTAGCCTAACCATTTGATACGAAATCCTCATAATTTGCATTTTATATTCTTTTTTGCGATCTCAGTTACCAAGGTTTCAACCTTTTCGTATACAGCCCCAGTTAATCTTGAGACACTGCACAGTTGCGGAATGGAGAAATTAAGAGAGTCAGAGTTCCACATATTACAGATACAATAATTTTTATAATATTAACACCAAGTTCCTCTGGAAGCCCTTGGCAGCTTTTTTTTAATCTCTTTTCCACTCATAAAGCACGCAGAGTGTTGCTCACAGGCACTTTTTCCTTATGCAGTACTGCACATTCATTAAGGCGTTACCCCCACTTGTAGCGCAAAAAAAGGCCTTTTTCATGAATTTTTTTAAAGAAAACTACGAAACTTGTTTAATCGATCAATATACCATCTTAAAGAACACATCTTGAAGAACTTTCAGTAATTTTTTTATTGAAAAATATTACATCGTTTAGTGGCAAATGGCCGTCAATGAAATAATGTTTTTATATACACGGTTTGCGGTGACCAACATTGCGGCGAAG
Organism: Ophion costatus; assembly: GCA_951751655.1. NCBI lineage: Eukaryota > Metazoa > Arthropoda > Insecta > Hymenoptera > Ichneumonidae > Ophion > Ophion costatus. Next base: position 1,999,607 of record OX632364.1, read on the forward strand.
TGGATCATCTGGAAAAAAAAATGCGGATGGATTTAGTCAAATATAAGTATAAACTAGTCTTTGATCGAAGGATTTTAAAAAATATTCATTTTTCACAAAATGGCGGACAGTCAAAGTTAATGGTTCGATTTTAACGAAAAAAAACGGCCCTTTTTTGGCTATAAAACGGCCATTTTTTTCGAAAAAAAAATCGAACGATTAAAGACTACATTTTTATGTATTAAATAAGCCTGCAAAATTTCAAGAAGATCGGTTCATTAGTGTTCGAGTAATCTTGGTCACCGACTTCAGAAATGCCATTTTGAGAAAAACGCGTTTAAAGTTTCAATTTCAGTTCTTCAATTCACGGATTCTTCTCTTTCAACGCTCATATCTCAGTCAATTTTGTTCGGATCGACTTGAAATTTTCAGGACATATTCTCAGATACGTATACTTAAAAAAAATGCAATAAAAAAAAATCGATTTTTTCAAAATCGCAAGTGGTGGTAACTCCTTAACACTTTTACAATTCCTTAGAATTCTATGAAACAAAAATAACGAGTTGAGTCGACTTTACACCGTTCGGAAGACACTCATGTGTGAAAAAAAGTTAGTTGACGGCGGAGGTTTTGCTCATCTGGAATTTAAAAATCCAACAGCATTTTAATTTGTCGACCTGAGGCTATTGCCGGAACTAGAGTAAAGTAAAAATATCGAGGATTGAATTTTTCGTGCAGTCTTAACAGTTAAGCTCCAAGTGTCTTTTATTTTCGACCATCTTTAAAAAAACTATGGCAGATATCAGAAATATTCTAGTTTGGGTGAGATATATAGATGTGCTGCCTACCATAAAAATTTGAGTGAAATCCGATCAATAATTTTCGAGATATGGAAGCCAATTAAAAAAATACAGTTTGGAGAAAAACGCGTTTAAAAGTTCAAGTACGATTTACAGAAAGAGAATGTTGACTCTCCATTAGCTTGCTTGCAATTCATGCAAATTTGTCTTTTTTTATTTCTCGTACCTGTCACGTGTGATGACCGCCTTGACGATAAGACGCTCTCTATACTTTATTATAGATGTGCCGTTATCGTTGTCTTTGCCAATCTGGTTTTCCACACTATCTTCGGTTCCTATGACATCGAAGTTTGGATCGTTGGAACGCAACGATTCTTTTCCTTTATTTCTCATTTCTTTAATTGAATCAACATTGAACATTTTTTCGTTCTTGGCAAAGTAAGGTAAATCTCTAATACGACTACTTAAGGAAGCTCATCTGATGATCGAATTAACAGATATTGATAACAAAAGTTCGAGTTCACTTATGAGTATCTAAAAAGTCACCTGTTCAAATTTCAAACTCTCCGGATACCTTGTTTGTGAGCAATTAATAAATAAACATTTTCTAAATTAACATGGTCTCTTATGAAATGTCGTGTTTTTCCCGTCTATAAACGTTAAATTTGCAAGCATTGACAAACAGTTTCGAAAGAAACTTTTATAATGGATAAAAAATATCTAAAGAACGTTTGGGCAGCTTTCTAAAATCCATTAGATACTTGTGAACTTGAGAATAAATTAATTTGTCTCGAACAATCCTGATTTTTTGGAGGTTGACCTCCATATTACTCCAGTCGCATATTATTATGGCAACGTAGCAACCGCGCGCTTTTTGAAATCAACCCTAATACTTTCCGAACGACGCAATGTGCACTACACTTCTACAGCAAATTATACAGAAGTGACTGGAAATGTAATGACTAAATCGGCTTTAAGAATAAAATCAAATAAATTAATCGCAAATAAAATCATTGTAGTTATAAAAAAAGGATACGAAATAATAACACATAAAAAATTGATTTCGAGATTGATTGAGAAAAAATTTGATTTTCGAAAATTGATTTTGTTTGCCTTTCCGGAAAAACGCGTTCTTTTTTGAATTTTCTTCCACGGTCGAAAAAGATATCGACGATGAACCATGGACGCGAGTGAAAAATTTCTAGCGCATGGCAGCTGAACAGGATACGCGTTCGCGCTTGGTTGCAGCGTTGCCAAACTTATTGAACGGACTACGCTAGTCGTAATAATTTTTCCTTCGACTAACTCGATACCAGACGAACTTCCTTAAAAACGATCGAGTGATTTTCAGTCTAAATCGGGCAAACAAAATGTGAGCACTGAAAAATAATCAATTTCCGTTGCATTGCAACGGGGCAAATTTCAGCATCATTGGTTCCTACATACTCCTTCCATTACCGCTTTCTTTCCGTTCGTTAGCTGGCGTAGCATCTCAAATTGACACGGGCTTGCGCAATTTTGTTACCCTCAGGGCGTTCAGAGATCGTGATCGCAACGACAGACGCGGAGGCGGTGGGGGACGCGGTGGGGGCGTCGGCGGCAGCAGCAGCGGTCGTTTCGGCAGCAGTCGCGATGGCGGACCGAGATTCGGCAGCAGCGGGGGTGGCGGCGGTGGTGGAAGGGACAGCGGTGGCTTCGGCAATTCGTCCTTCAAGAATCGCCAGCCGGGCGAGCGACTGCGGAAGCCGCGATGGGACATGAGCACTCTGCAACCCTTCAGAAAAGACTTCTACGTTCCTCATCCGAAAGTGTTAGCGCGTGATCCTCACGCGATCGAGGCTTATCGCTCGGACAAGGAGATAACGGTGAAGGGCAGCGGGGTTCCCGGACCGGTGATTTACTTCGAGGAGGGCGGCTTTCCCGACTATGTGCTCACCGAAATACGAAGGCAGGGTTTCGAGGCACCCACCGCGATACAGGCGCAGGGTTGGCCGATCGCCCTCTCGGGACGCGATATGGTCGGCATCGCGCAAACCGGCTCCGGCAAAACCCTCGCCTACATACTGCCGTCCATTGTTCACATAAACAATCAACCGCGCTTGAACCGTGGTGACGGGCCCATAGCTCTCGTACTGGCGCCCACGAGAGAATTAGCCCAGCAGATTCAACAGGTCGCCGCCGACTTCGGTGTTTCCTCCCAGGTGCGAAACACGTGCATTTTCGGCGGTGCACCGAAAGGACCGCAGGCGCGCGATCTCGAGCGCGGCGTCGAGATATGCATAGCCACGCCGGGACGCCTGATCGATTTCCTCGAGCGCGGCACGACGAATCTACGACGCTGCACGTATCTCGTCCTTGACGAGGCCGATCGCATGTTGGACATGGGCTTCGAGCCCCAGATACGGAAAATCGTCGAGCAGATCCGACCCGATCGACAAACCCTCATGTGGTCCGCCACTTGGCCCAAAGAAGTGCGGAATCTCGCCGAGGAATTTCTCACCGATTACATACAGATCAACGTCGGATCCCTTCAACTCGCTGCCAATCACAATATTCTTCAGATCGTCGACGTTTGCGAGGAGTACGAGAAAGAGGGCAAACTCATGAAACTACTCGAGGAAATATCGAACGAGCCGGAAAACAAAACTATCATATTCGTTGAGACCAAGAGAAAAGTCGACGATATCACCAGAGCCATCAATCGATACGGATGGCAAGCTATCGGTATTCACGGGGACAAAAGTCAACAGGAACGCGATTATGTCCTCAATCGTTAGTATGCGGGGCTTTTTTATGACGAAGCTTGCATCGTTGGGATACAGCGATCTAATTGCCGCCATTTTTCATCTCTATCATTTTGCGAATTGAGGGCGGAAATCGCGAATGAGCATACGTGAAAACGTTTGAGTTATTTTCACCGCCGAAATCGGCAAACAAAATTGAGCAATTTAGACGTATTGATTTTCGTTGCGTTCGTACGATGCAAACTTCATGTTTTTCTCCGCTTACAGAAAAGGAAGGATGATCGGTATTGTCTTCCTTTTCATGTTTAACGTAGACTTTTGAAATACGAAGCAACATTCAACTGCTTGTTTTTGCCAATTTGGGATTCTCTATGAGAGCCGTTGGTCGGCTTGGAGCTAAACTTTGTCAAGAAATATGCGTTTCATTTATCACGGTTCCAGCAATGACAATGACAACCACAAAGATATATTTATCCACTATCACCCGCAAGGAACAAGTGACCGCATTCGATTTTGTTGAGATTCATACAGTAGCGTGCAAATGTTTCGGGCCACCCTATTTGTCGTGGATATTGCATAGAAATACGATGGCACGGGGAATACAAACGAGTGATGACACTTATTGGCGTCGAGATGCTTGATTTTTTTTTAAAATGTGGTATAAACAGTAATATCACTCTTCAACAATTAATTATCCAACAGTTTTTATTTAATGACTGTGCAAAAGTATCGGGCCATATACTATTGCGTATGAAAACAAAAAACAAAACGTGGTTTAGTTTTCTCTCTAGAGTCAATACTTTGTTGCCATGTCCTTAGCAGCGATTACACCAGCACATCGTCGGGGTATAGACGCCATTAATTGCGAGATGCGATCTTGTGGCATCTTTTCCCACTCATATTGCCAATGATCCCATAACTCCGTCTTGTTGGAGTGATTCTTCGTTCCAACGCGAACCTTGAGCTCTTGCCACAAATGTTCAATCGGATTTCAATCCGGTGAGTGCGATGGCCAGTCGAGAAGGCGCACTTTTCGGCTTTCAAGGAAATTCTTCACAAGACGCGAAGCATGTTTGGGATCATTGTCGTGTTGAAATATCCACCCATTCGGCATATTTTTCTTTGCAAATGGGAGAATATGGTCTTGCAATATATTTCGATACATTATAGCGTCCAGATTGCCTCAGATTTCTATTAGCGGACCAATACCGTTATCAGAAAATGCTCCCCAAACTTTAACATTTTCGCCACCGTGTTTCACAGTTGGAATTTGATATCGTACATCGTATCTGGTTTCTGCTGGACGTCTTACGTACTTGCGACCATCATTTCCGAACAATTGACATTTGGATTCGACGGAAAAAAGAACTTTCCGTCAATTCGATACTGTTTCAATGTTGATATTTTTTGGCAAAATTCAATCTAGCCTTCTTATTATTTGTGCTAATGAGTGGTTTCTTTACACCGACGCGCTCAATCAATCCCACAGCCATTAGACGTCGGGATACCGTACTCCGACTGATGTCAGCAAGATTTTCACTGCGTAATTCTCGCGAAATTATTGCTGCAGTTTTTCGCGGATCTATAACGCACTTTCTTTTAATGATTTTTTCCACGCGTTTTGAAGTTTTTCGTGGCCTACCGCTTCGACTTAAATCACACAACGAATTTGTTGATTTATATTTCGCAACAATAGGGTTTACTGTGGTTTTCCTAATAGATAGAGTATGTGCAATATCACGAGAACTCTTTCCTTTTTCAAATAGTATTAACACAACTTCGCGGACCGCAATTTTTGTGTGTTTCGCCATTGCGGCAGAAATAGAACTATTTCTTTTCATGGTTCTTTATGTTTCGAACTAACGCGAAAGAAAGCGCGGAAGAAAACGTAAACAAACCGTGTGGCTAGAGAAGGTGAGGCAGCGGCCCAATATTTTTGCACATTGACCGAACGCGTTCGACGCTGTACACAAACCATACACTATACAAACAAAATAATATACCACGCTGTTATGCATATGATAGCTCCCTCAGATATTTGAAATGATGGAGAGGTTCAGGCATTAAATATTTTATCGAATAACTGATAAAAAAGGTTGGCCCGAAACTTTTGCACGCCACTGTATATGCGATGAAGCATTGAAAACCATTGGATACGTATTTTTTTATCGGCCGAAGAACGGTCTCAAGGGAGAAGCCATCCCTCAAAGAAAACCGGCTCACACGTTAATACACTAAAAAAAAAAATACTTCTGTAGTGCATTTTTCATCGCTCAACACTACTGCTTGAGGGTGAAACTGCAAAATCACCCATCGACACGCTATTCTTTGAGGGGTCGATTACTCCCGTAAAACGATTTTTTTGGGCCGTTTTGAATTTTCCGTTAATTCCAGTTTCACCAGTCATCCGTGTATTCCGTTGGAGTAGTTGTTGGTAATTTCGAATCTGAAGAATGTTATGACTGTTTGCGAAAACGTTGATTTTTCAAACGGTATCGTATTATGATGTTGGCGCCTATGTTGAAAACCCTTGGTTGGGGTCCCGATATGTTCTTGTTTCGGCGAAAAATCGCATAAGGAAACACAAGGCGTTCGATTCATTGAAGCAATTTCGTCTTCGGTTGCAAAACAAAATGAAAATTATTTGCCCGGACGGTTCATCTTTTCGCGATAATAATTGCTATTATCTTCCGCCTTGCAGAATTTCGAAGCAGCAGGTCGGCAATTCTGGTGGCAACGGACGTTGCCGCTCGAGGTTTAGGTAAGATTCCAGCGCACAAGATATTACGATTAAAACGTGATGTAAGGATCAGGCTGCGATGGTTATTTCACGGTCGTAACGTTCTTATAGTATTCAAATGTGGCAACGGACGAGACGGCATATGCCAGACTGATTGACGCTGGTGCTCCATACACGAAACTCATTCAGAGTCATGTCGAAAAGTACGCGTGCGTAAAATTAACGAAAAAAAAAACGAATAAAAATAAAATCACTTTCGAGTTCGCTCGCTCCTTAGTACCAAAGAAAGGAAAATTTAACGGCGCTGAGCTGTGCATCGCGAAAGCGTCGATTCATACGTAACGGTGATACACCGTTGTGGCGTGGTCTTTTGAATTCTTTTCACCTCAACTTGCGTGAATATTGAAAAACAATGAAAGACGAAAACAAAAGAACGCTTCTGAGATAGCGTAGGTGAGAATGTCTCAGATCTTTCGAGCTTCGGGAATCGCAAAAAAAAATCAACTTCAAAGCTGCATAACATCGAAGAAAGATATATATTGGAGCATTAACCATTTTTCAACGTCAAGTCGAAGCAGCGTTCAATACGAAGCTCGGAAGTGAGACATTTACGTTACAGAAATAATTAGGTGTGAGAACGAGGTAAGCAGGTAAGGTGTGTGTCTAGGATTTAATTCCAATTAGCGAAAGGGTATTCATTCTTTTACTCGTCTCTTTCTCTCCCTCCCTCCCTCCCTCCCTCTCTCTCTCTCTCTCTCTCTCTCTCTCTCTCTCTCTCTCTCTCTCTCGATTTCTTTTTTCTCAGATCGAGACGCAGTCTTGTCAGTCTGGTAGTAACGTGCTGTTCTATGTGTTTTCAGAGGCACATGCGACGGAGTTTTATCAATGATAAGAACTCTGGAGAGAGCTTGCTTTGGAATAAATAATTCAATTGGGGCGTGACTGCTGGTCTCCGCCCCCGATCGCAACAAGCTAACGTTACGCTGTGCCTCGGCCCAACACCCGTGCCACTCGAAAAAAAAAAAGAACCAAAAACAATACCAACACACTCTCACTCTGTACCTGCATACGGCCCAAAGTATGGAAGCTGTGAAGAAATTATTTTTTTTTCGAACACTGTTTCACCATCATGAGACGAACAACTATCGGGGATCGGGACGATAAATGAGGCAATCTTTTCGGTATCTTTTCAACTACCGCCCTTGCGGCTAAGAGCCACGCGATAAATGCCAATCAACTAGCGGATATTGAAATATGGATGAAATTAGCGAACGCAACCGCAATCGCGATAAAATCACGCGTCGAAACATTGAAACTTGATGAATTAGCTTGTGGGAAAGACGGCTTCGATCGATCCGTCGTGGAAGAAACAAAACAAAAATCGGTCAATTTGACGTATGAGCACATTACAATACACGGGTCTAACCTAAAACGTGTTCATCGAGTACTTGTTGGAAGAAACGACACGTTTGAACGAAGCTATCGCGTAAACGAGCTAACGATCGTACAGACAAAAAATAACATCGTGATATCGTGAAAAAAAAAAAAACAATTTCGATTCACTTGTCGCGTAAAACAAACGTATCGATCGAATCGTCGTGTAAAAATAAGTTTTTGTCAACGTAGGCGCTTAAAAATTAATAAGAAAATACATTTGGCTCCAACTTCTGCAACATTAAAAAAACTTCCGATCCGGATATCGTATCTGAATATTGCACAAACAAACAGAAAAAAAAACGCGCAATCTCATTTACATTTTATTACAATTTTCGTGCGAATTGCAAAACGGGATTGCCTGGCCAGCGGCTCGATTGTGAAAACAAAAACGCATCGGAGCGTGGACGGGAAGCGCGTTTAAGAGAAAACGATAAAAATTAAACAATACAAAAAAAAAGCGGCTGCCACCAGCGGAGCTCCAAGCGGCTGGTCCTCGGCGAAGCAATGGGCCAAGAGACGGCCGCGGACATTTTTAGTAAGTCCAGCAATGATCCATACTTTGGTTGCGGGAGAGAAGGGTGTGGAAAAACAAACAAAAGCTATGAATAAGAAAATCTTCTAGCTCTCGCAGCAAAACAAAAAGCGCTCGAGTAAGCAAGACTTCTAATGAGAACCATCTGAGCTCTGATACCTCTACATTCTCGAAAAAAAAAAAAAATGTATTTGCATTTCCAGCCTTTGAGAGAGACAGGTAATTAAAATGTACGCTTGTACTTTGTGGTTGACTCACTTCCGTTTGCCAGAGTACAGATATGCAAATCGTCCTGTTGTATTTTGCCCCCTGCCCCTTTCTGCTTAATCTTCTATTTGAAAGAGTAATTCGACAAATATATATTCCATTTGCATATCGCAGACTCCCGTGAAAAAGAGAAACATCGTACTTGCTTGATATGCGCGTAAAATGTATTGAAAAAAACAAATGTGAATAATCGCTTTACAAGTCAGTGCAACCACAAAGAATCAAGTTGATTGGATTCCCTTCTCGTATCTTAACAATTATTTCCTACAGATGTGGAGGACGTGAAATTTGTCATTAATCTGGATTATCCGTCAAATTCGGAGGACTATGTACACCGTATCGGACGTACCGGACGCTCCCAGCGTACCGGAACTGCATACGCTTTCTTCACGCCCGGTAACGCGCACAAGGCCAACGACCTTATTCAGGTCCTCGACGAGGCGAAACAAGTCGTTAATCCAAAGCTCTACGAGCTGTCAAGAAATCCGGGCGTTTTTAAACGTACGTATCGAGCGCAAAGTGCATGCAATAACATTATTCGAAAACCGATCAATTTTTGACGATGACGAAAAAGCAATCGTGCGAATTTTCAATGGCGGCTTCCTCACAGAGGTAGCTTTCCAAAGGAAATAAAATGACGAGGAAGATTTTTCTCAAAGCCGTCTCCCTACTCTATTCGGGCGAAAAAATATTGTCCGGTGGCTACAAATTTGAGGAAAATTCGAAAAAAAACCCGCGCGTGGCCACATTCTGAAAATTCTCAGTTTTTCAACATATTTAAAATGTTTAAAAAAAAGTAATTTTGATGAAACATCGTTCGGACATTTATTTGTACGTACATTAACAAAGTTGTGTAGCAAATTCAGTTTAAAAGTATTAATAATTAAAGGAGTTTTTAATGATCTCGTGACCGACGTTTGGAAGTGAGGAGCTCAACGGTGTACTTGATTTTGGTCACTCGGGTGATCTGAAAAAACGAGTTTTTTTTTTTTCTCAAAATAGATAATATCGGCAAACACTTAATCGGGTTCTTTTGATTACGGTGTTTCAATCACCAAACAAAAAATGTTGCACTTTTTTGTCGATTGTTCGAGGCAAAATGTCATGATCATTGTTAATGACTAATGAAAAGAAAATGTAAAGAAGAAAAACGTCGATCAAGACTAAACTACTAGTAGTAATAGTAAAAAAAAAGCTATTCTTTTGATTTTTCGAGCACAAATGACATCATTATTGTTAATAACTGATGAAAAAAACATGTTAAGAAAAACATCCATCAAGATTAAACTACTAGTCGTAGTAGTACTAATAGTAAAGAAACTATTTTATTTTTATTTGCCGAGAAAAATGATATTTTTTATAACTAATGAAAAAAATGTTAAGAAAAACATCGGTCAGGACTAAACTGATGAACTATTACACTACACGAGTAGCAAATTTCAAATCAATTTGTTCATTAGATGTCGAGAAATCGTGTAAATGGGTTGGAAGAACGTAGTTTCGAGATGAACGCGGTTAAAGTTTCACCAGCAGTTCTATCGTTGTAATCATAGTTTTCCCTTTAACCTGCGGCTCCTGCATCATATTGTTGGATCTTCCGCTTTAACTCGAGTTGGGTCGGAGACGAACGAGCGATCGTCATTTTCACAGTAGCCTGACCTTTTAACCAACCAGCCATCCATGATACTATGTTCGCGTGTAATATTTCACTCCGATGGCTCTACATTCGAGGACGTTACGGCGTCGTTTCGGGTCGAGAACTGAAAATCCGATAAAATTAGAACCTCGTCACCCATCATCGCAAATCTCAAACGCTTTTTATCTTCTGCAAGCAATTCGCTATCTACTCTTTAGTAACTAGGGAAAAAGTACATCCGTGATTGCTGATTGGGGACAATGAATTTTCGGGCCACATTACCCCACAAAAAATGGGATATTTTTACTTCGAAGCTTGAGCAAAAACGTTTCTCGAATGTTCGAAATGTAAAAGTGTTAAGAATTTGTGCAATTACGGAATTCCAGGAGGCAGATACGGCGGACGTAGCGGAGGTGGCGGCGGAGGTGGCGGCTCACGCGGTTTTGGCAGCCGCGGTGGCTCACGCGGTGGTTCGCGTGGCGGTCGCGATATGGGCGACCGTGGGAGATCCGATCGTGGTGGCGATCGCGGAAGCAAGTGGGGCAACAGTAATAGCGGTCAGTTTCGTTGAGTCATCGTTATGTTCATTGTCATAATAATTATAATTAGAACCTACACGCGCAGGTTCGCCCGCATACATTTTCCATACATCTTAGAACTTCTGGATGGAACCGTGGCCAAAGGGCCCAGCCGTTGCAATGACTGCACCGAGAGAATTTTTAAGTAATTTTTACTGTGAAATCACAGTAACTCGGTGACAAATGTCCAATTCTTCAGGTTTTTAGGAAATAAATTATAAATTTTCATGGTAATGAATCAAAATTTACTTTTGCGTAACAGAAATTTAAAATATTTTCCAGAATTTTTACTGAAATTAATAGTAAAATTTCATGAAACGTAAAGATTACGACAATAAGTTAAAAAAGTGCTAATATAAATGAAATTTTTCAGTGGAACATTGAGAAATTCGCGTGTTTTCCATAAAAATTTAAAAAAGGAAGCCGAAATTTTCCGTGCGTCCACCGGAATTTTACGTTCTTTATAGTAGAATCAGTTAGGGCTAGGTCGCCTGACCGTACGCGTGAGCTCTGTGTGCGAGCGTGCGTATACGTGAACGCAAGCTGTGAGAGTGCGCTTGTGTATGACGCAGTATGACGAGCACGAACGACGCCGACCCGCGTTGCTTAGCAACAGCGGTACCGCGCATGCGCATTATAGTACGAAGCATGGGCCAAGAAGGCCTCGTGGTCTCGTGCAGTCTAACGTGTTCTACGCAGTTCTACGCAAGAAAACGAAGAAACGTGAAAAGAAACTTTGATAAAGGACATCTACAATGGTACGGAAAGATGATATGCTAAAATAAGTAGCAATCAAGAACACAAATGTTCAGAAATACAGTATATGGAGTATTTATTTAATCATAGGGAATTAATTTTTCGCTAGGGATTTTAGAAACTTCAAGTTTGTCCAGGTTATTTTTACTGTAGAAACTTGGAATTTTTGAGGCAGCCCATTGTTAAAATTCTACATGAGAATGTGTCAGAATTTTCACTGAAAGAAATGTAAAAAATTATGCTACTTGCTTAAATTTTTACATGAATGAAAGCAAAATATTAAAAGCTAGTGTCAATTTTTGACTATGTGCACATTTGTCACCGGTTTCAAATTTTTAATGTAATTTTTACGGAGATTTCACCGTAAAAAATACTTAACAATTCTCTCCGTGTGTGAAGAGAGCATTCTCTCTCTCTCTCGAAAAACAAGCTTTCCAACTCATTGTAGCGGCAGACGATTTTTTTCAGACTATATTTACAAAGTCCATTTCAATCAAGTAACAAACAATTTTTTAAGCAAGACTTTCGTGCTCATTTCTGTTGCTTACGTTCGCGTAAGTCTTTATTTCAAAGTGAAACAGTGTTCGACGATATTTACTGTTTTTTATACGTAGGTATTATTATTATTAACATTATTATAATTCTTTGCTGTTTGCTTTTTTTATTATCGTATCAACAGGCGGTATGAGCGGCGGATACAGCAGCGGTAGCAGCAGTAAACCATTCCAACAGAGTAACTACGGTGGTAGTTCAGGTACCGGAAGTGGATACGGACAGAATGGTAATTCGTACGGAAGCGGAGGGGGTTATGGACAACGAAACGGCTATTGACACTCCGTCACATAGTAAGAGATGCACGAGCAGACCAATGTAAAATATAAGAAGAAAGCAAGCAAAAAGGGAGAAGAAACCTCCGAAAGTGATGAAAGAAAAAAAAACGGAAAGAGACCAGTTAATGGCATTTGCCGATGGTGACGGAGCATAAAAGAGAAAATATGAAAGAATAGAGATGAAAGAATCGATGCATTGACACGAGTGTTCAATGCATATAGTTTACTACATCCCCAATCACTCGGACTCATTCGTATATACGACTATCTTCCTTCGAAGTTACTTCGCACACTTTCCATCCCCATTTATATTTAAGAGAATCTGGGAAACGATGTTATTCTGAAAAATCCGGGATTCGCATTGAGTAGAATAACTTTCAGAGACGGGTCGATGAGAATTGAAAAAGAAAAGTATCGCGACATGTAGCTGAGCAAAGGAAAATAAACGAGATTTGAGAGAGAAGCTGACTTTGGGTATAATTGGCTAATGTGGTTTTGCTTATTGTGTTGAGTTGAGAAGAAAGCACGTTTTTTTTTCTCAATGTTAACGACCGCCAACTCGGATACGCAATCCAATACGCTGGTATTTTTCCCGAGATCAATCGACGGAATTCATTCTTAATCCGTAATCCATTTATCACAAACCGTAGAAGATCGAACATTTACAAAACGTGCTTCATTGTATTCTGCTCGCCGTTTTCCCAAAATAAAGATAACGCTTTCTTACTCAAGGAAGCTCGAGAACTTACTCGAGGTAAGGAAGCCTACGAAGTTCGATGTTCAATCCAAGGAGATTCGTGATATGCAGAACAAGGAATCCTTATTGCTCAAGGTAAAACTAATTAATACGCGTATGATACTTTCAGAGTAATCCAGTAACGCCATTGAAGTACGGAGACTTTGTCACCGCGGTCTACAAACTAGCGAGAGTGGGGGATCGGTTTTTTTTTATAAGCCAACTTTAATTCACTTTGGTGTCAAAACCAACACTGCCAACCGCTAATGTACTCTCCGAGACAGAGGTAGAAACATGAAATACGTATGATACTACCGACACCAATTTAAAGTTGGTTGCAACGTCGTTGAATACAAATCTGTTGATAGTATCATTAGAGTAACGTAAAAAGGGCGACGACGTTATTTTGCCTATTGGCATCCCGTTTGAGATAGTAGTCCCGCCATAGCCACGTTGAAAAGTTTATTCTCCGCTCAATCGATGAAACCTTCGAAATATTGCGGATTATCCTTATAATGTTGGGTGTACATTTTATCGGGATGTAAAAACTTACGAAGTAAAGAAGAAACGAAAACGTAATGAAGTAACCGAGGGAACGTTCCCTCCATCACCTAACCCTCACTTTTGCATCAAACTATCTATCTGGCTACCGTGGATACTTTGCGTATAGGAATGTGCACACACTAGTCTAGCGAGCACGGGGATCGTGGCAACGTCGCAAGCCCAGCAAATTTTTTTCGTTATATTTAGTATAAGCTGAGACGCCAAATTTGAGCTGTGACTGGAATAATGGATCAACTGCGACATAAAGGCAAATATACCAAACGAAAGACGATCGCGAAATATAGAAAAGCGCTCGAAATTATCATGGAGCCTAGATACCAGGAGGTTCAGCGAGGCCTTTTAGCTCTCCAAAATGAGAACGAGAATAGATGGCGCTGGGGTGCTCCGGCACTTATATGTATATAGATATACGCTAAACATGGGTGCCATCTAAGGCACATTACAGATGATGTACCTAACCCTGATTCGTATTAAGGGATAACGCCACTCCAGGATTTTGGAAAGACGTTTTCTTGCCTAAAAACACTTTGGTGTCATAAAAACAATATGCAATTGGTCCTGTAGCGATTTTTTCTATTTCAAGGTTCAATTATCGATTTTGCCGCAACGCCTTGGAGCACGCGTTAAGTTGCTCGTACAACTTTAAACGCGTCTTTCACGAAACCACTTTTTTCAATCTCGGAAGACGGATTACTCGAACGACTTTGCATGCATCGATTTGAAATTTTGATAGCAGCTTCACAATTACATTCTCTATGGGAGTACGTAGCCGTTTTTTGATTGAATGTAAACTTTTTTTTATAAACAATTTACTGCTTTTGTTGGCAAAAAAATCGATTTATCTCCTTCAAAGGGCGAAATTTTTTCAAAATTTGAAAACAAATTTCTAGGTAGTCCCATAGCTAATATATGAATTATCATTTTTTTGGTTTTTGTTTCAGGACTTATACTTTACGAGAAAACCGTTCTCCAGTGAAGCTATTTGTAAAAAAAAAAAACACGTTTTTCTAGATGGGCTCTATCGCCGCCATTTTGAGTTTGAGATCTTCTCTCGCTTTTGAGTTTTTTTTCGAACCGTCATGAGGAAATTGTGAATCGGCGGATATTTCGACGTTTGATGTAACGATTGGTCTGTCGTGAGGTTAGAAATCCTCACCTCAGATCACTCACCTCGTTGACCAATATATTACTATATATGTAGGTGCCGCTGCACCCCAGCGCCATCACTTCGACACATTTTTGGGGATGCTTTTTTCAGCGCCTTTGCATTGCCGCTGAACCTCCTGGTATCTAGGCTCCATGGAAATTACGACTCGTGCAAAAAGAGAAAACCATGGAGACTAGAGTAAAGGAGCCCGACCGCTGTACTGCGGACGTGGGTTATGAAAGCAGCGAAATTTTTTACTGAAATATCCGCTGGCGCTGCTGTACTCAAGATAGGATGACAGAGACGGAATGAGGAAAGAGAGAAGAGAATATTCAAAGCGGAGTTATACGCAAAACAGATGAGAAAAACAGTAAATTTGTTCGTTCGTCGATTAATTCTGTCATCGTGCATTTGTTAATTAGAGAATATTTTTGGGCAAAATTCAAAGCTAAGTCAACCTAGATCCTAGAAAGATTTATTAACAAATTATTTTTATATAATGCGCGAACAAATCCAAACGAATTAAACTAACAACAAAATGTGCGCATATTTATTATTTAATGCACAATATAAATGTTTTTTTCGTACAGGTATGGGGCAATCACTCACTGCACTCCACAGCACTGATGTTTATCGCAATAAAAAAATCCTTGTAAATCTTGTTGGTGCGTTCAAAGACGAAAAGCCGAGAACCAAGAATGACGTAATAAATGCAAACCGTGATAACCAAGAATCCGTCGGTTTGTATATACGCTCACTTCATAGCGTTACCGATGCCATACTTCATATCCTACTCTCTCTGCACTAGTGCTTGTTGTGGCTGAATTTAGAACCACAACTTTTCGTCACTTTCAGGGTCCACGTTTATAATGCTTTTCCTATACGCGTTCGGCCTCCTTTACTCTAGTCTCCATGCTCTGAAAGAATGTAGCGGAAGGCCGAAAGTTTACAAAGACGCGGAATTGGAAGCATTATTGGAGGGAGATTCGTGCCAAACGCAAGAAGAACTTTCACTTACATTAGGAGCGACTCAACAAGCAATTTCAATTTGAATAAAACTTAAAGTACCGTTCTTTCACAATAAATGCCCATTTTTATATTTAGAAAAAACGGCGCAGACTTATTTGTACTTCAATAAAAATTTCAGTTTTTCTCTGAAACACTTAACATTTAGCTTCATTGATTTTCGGATAAAATAGTACACACTCCGAGAAGTGAACCGTATTTGTTATCCGATTTTTAGAAAACCTGAAACAATTCGAGCTTTTGACTGGCTTCAAGAACACCACCGTTACGGGCTGAAAAAGATCGTTTTTCCGATGTTTTTCTCTGTCTGCTAGATTATTTATTCAGGTTTTGAACAAAATTTACGTTATTAAGCATACACTACACTTATTTCGTGCAAGTTTTAATTTTAATAAATAAGAAATTAATAACGTTGTTGAGCCTCTTCATAAAAAATGGTCCAACGGCCGGATCGATAACTGGCCAAGGGTAGGTCTGGAAAATGAAAATAAAAAGGTTTTATAATCTATATAAATGTAGTTCTCGCTGAAACTAGCCAATTTTCGAGAGAAAAAAATTTCACAGTCGGTGTTTAAAAAAAAAACCAAATTTCCAATAAAAAAAAACCTTTGCGTACACAACATGGCTGGTGCAATTACGGAAATTTCGGTTTAAAAAAATTGAAAATCGGAGAGTTATCGCTACAGCGATGATTCCGGCCAGGTGGAGAAAAACGGGATTGAAAGTTTCACTAATACTTGAAAATGTATACTTTGAAAAAAAAGAAAAAAAAAGATTTTTTTCACCCGTCAAAGTGGTGTCCCGCCTTAAGGCAGGAGATACATTCACAACCATAATAAAACGACTTTTTTAACCATTTTTAACCATAACTAAGACCTATGTAGAATATTTTCCCAAAGGTTCAAAGTAAAATTAGAAAAAAAATCAAACTCGGATTTGGAGCGCCCGCCGCAGGTAGAAGCGCGAACGCAGAGGGGCAGGAAGAGATGGGCAAAGAGTAATTAAATTAACAATTACAATTATTACTTTAACTGATAACTTATTTACTTCGCAACAGATTAATTAAGTAATTAGTTACCACAAGTCCTTCGTGCAATTTAATTCAAAATCTATGTAAACTTTAAACGCGTTTTACTCACAACTGCATTTTCGAAATTGGCCTTCAGGATTACTAAAAAATTATTAAGCCGATTGAGTTGAAGCTTGGTAGAAATGTTGATAATATTGCTTCCTTCTAATTGACGAGAATTGTTTTTGAAAACATTAGAAAACAAACCACTTTCTGAAACAAATGAAAACGAAAACAAATTTTACATAAATTATGATTTTTTGTAGGCGTCTTGACATTTTGGGAATGCGCAAAAATTAGTCATTTCGTATCGATTCGTGCAGTACAAAATTTACCACATATTTTGCCACCACTTTGCCCTACGCTACTTCTGGTTGCGCGGTTATACTATGTATAAAAGCTATATACTAACTATTATTTCTTTTATTTATACTAACTATAAAAAACATTTCTCGCCGCAACGTGTGATGTCAACACTTTTAATGAAAATCGTCAAACTTTCGATAATACTCGCTCCCCTGCGCGAAAGAAAAACATATTGAATTTCGGGCAAATATTCGGAAGTGGGTCTCCTGCTAGAATCAGGTTAATTTTTTTCACGGGTTTGAACAAACGCAAACAAAAATTCGCCTGGTTCTAGCAGAACCCCGGCTTTGGAATATTTACCTTAATTTCCGGACTCCTTTGTAAAACGGCGTGAGTGACTACTGCAAACAACGGAATTTAAGTTTTATTTTTTGTACTCCTTTCATTACGTGCTGTTGCCTCTTATCGAGCACACTCGAGGTTTACGATAATTGAAGCCGTTCTGGAAGCGCGCTATTCGATAACGCTTGAAACGAGAAACTTTCCGAGAGGGAACGAGTACGAACGGCGTGTTTCATTGGTCGGTTATTTATTATCGAAAATCATACGATGTACGGCCAGTCTCGTCAGTCCTTTTTTTTTCTTTCGTAAGTCTCTGCGAGGAAACTGCGAGTATCACAACACATGACACATGTCGTCTGCAGTCCGAAAAGAATTTCATTGATCGGTTTTGTTGGGGCGGGGTAGAAATCCCGAACTTTGAATGACCAGAAGGCTCATAATGCTGAATTTTTATCTTCCCAAACTACAAGTTTCATAAAGATCAAGCCGGAGAAAGTCCACACAGTTGACTGTAAATGATGAAGAACGGTAAGAGTAGCGATAGAAAAAGCATAGAAATATGATTTCTTATACGAAATATTTTTTACGAATAGAATGCAGAAGATCAACGCTTTATTTGAACGATCAGTAATACGACATACAAAAGTCCGAATATGCAATATTCAGCATGCCACAAAATCTCGATTTTTTTATTATAGAGAACGAGCTATATCAGAAAGTTTAAATATAATAAACGCGAATAAGAGATTCCGTCGGGGTCACGAAAGTTTTAGACTCCACAAAACATCATAGCTTCGAGCATCCAGTTTGCGAAAACTAAAGTTTAGATAGTGTAAGATTCCGAAAAAGAACGTTCAGAACGGTCAAAATTCCGAAAAGTCACGCATACAGCAGATAGCAGTTGTGCCTCACGCGTTTAGATGGCTGACGGTGTACAGATTTTCGGGGTTTCGGCCTTTCTGGTAAAATACGTTCGGAGTTTTGATCTGTCGGGGTAGTATTCTTTTGAAGGTGTGATCGTTCGCGGTGGAATGTTTTCGGAGTTCTGATCATCCTTCACGATTTATCGTAAACATGTAATGTAAGGATGTTGAGCTATCGATGATTCTTATCGATACTTTTATTTTCGGAACTTTTCCCTGTACAAACCTTGGCCATTCGGGAACTCGAATTTCTAACACTACAATTTTTCGGAACTGTGCACTCTCTGATTATGGGAAGTTGATACTTGTTTTATGCGCTGCTTTATATGTCGACACTTTATCAGTCGGTCCCATGATCACTGTCATCTCGTTCCATAAATGTACCATTACTTTCTGTTATATGATAAGTCTGTTAATAAAGTTTCGTAATTATACATTTCCAGGAGTATTGAGTACTAGCTAATAAATTCGGAATTTTGAGCCTTCTGGTCATTCAAAGTTCGGGATTTCTACCCCGCCCCGTTTTGTTTTGTATGTACGATAAGCGTTTGATTTCAAGTAGGGGAACATCGACGCATAAAAATAATCGCCCAGAATAAGGAACAGTCATATCACGCGGGATTTTAACGATAGAACAATAATAGGAAACGTGAGAATTTATCGCTTAAGATCCAATTACGCGTGTCGGATAAAACAAGTAATTTAAAAAAGAAAAACTCGGTGCCGAAGAATTTCGTATGATTTTTTGTCAAGTGACAACTGCTGTGATCTACACCAATTCAACCTCTATTTCGATTTATTACACAGGTTTCAAATTGATTTTAATTTCATACTGAGCGTTGTTAGCAGTTCATTTGAGGCGTTATACGCAGTTGCAAGGCCAAAATGAGTCGTTTTTTCACGTTTTTTTTTTCTGGAAAAGAATTTCATTTGGGCAAAACGAAAAGTATTAGGCAGTGTAGTGGCACCTTTCAGCTTTAAATTGGCATTTTTTATTTTCAAAAATATTCATAAACATTGCTCCTGTCGGAAGTCTCCTGGAGGTCCCCGAAAAAAGTGTCCGGCGATGAGCAAAGTATCTTCGGTTTGGATGATCTAAAATGAAAAAACCAAAAAGATTCTTTCAGGGGATGGATGGATCGAAGGAATAGTCGAAATGTTAATTTTTGACAAAATAGTGGCTCCGGAAAGAAACAATTTCGATTTTCGACCAATTTTTTTTTCTCGTTAAAACGTTGAAAAAAAATATAAATAATTATCGGAAATCTTATTCCTTCGATCAATACCTGAAGAATATATCTGACAAGGTTGTGTTAAAATTGCAGACCGATCGGTTGAGCAGTTTTTGAGAAATCGTGCTCACCGACTTTGAAAGCACCGTTTTGAGAAAAACGCGTTTGAAGTTTCAACAGTCGTTCACACACATTTGAGATTTACTTTGTAGCGCTCCGAGCGTCCTTACAAATATGTCTGTATTTCCGAGAATATTCGCTGGATCGATTTGAAACTTTCAGGGAATATACTCACATATTTGTACATTCCGAAAATGCAATAAAAAAATCGAATGCATCATATTGTTTAAATTTTGAAGGATTTTTTAAATAAGTTTCCAAAAAAACGATTTTTCGAATATTTTACATTGGCGTTCTCCCGTAAGAAGTATTTTTTTTATTATCAAAATGATTTGCTTTGTTATAAATGAATCCAGTGATATGTCAACGGCAGCAAAGTGAACACGAGCTTGTTCGAACCACTTTTGTGCATTTCGTTATATATGCGGAGAGTACCTATGTTATTCAAAAATTTAGGAAAAACGATTACAGATTTCTCGAAGAGTGCTTTATTTTCTTCTTATTTCGGGATAGAAATATAGGATCAAGACAAATTTACAGAAAATCTTGGCTCCTTCAGTGAAGAGCAAGGAGAACGCTTCCGCCAAGTCATAAAAATCGTTGAAGATAGGTATCAGGGAAGATGGGACACACACGGATGTGGCTGCTTCGACAAGTCTCACTCAAGAAAATCGAGAAAAAAAGCTTGCTCAATGTAAAAAAAATAATGAAATTCGATTTTATTTGAAAATTGCATATTTTTCGTGGTCTTACGTAGAATATCGATATTAGGTGTTAAAGCGGGATCAGCGAAGAAATTAGGCTTAGAAAAAATATACAGTTTTGCGGCTCCAAATCAGCTGTTGAGCTGTGTAGTCGCACGGCAAAGTCGCCATAGTAGTTGTACACGTTATAAACGAACACTGAGTAGTATTTCCTGTTTCATTGATACATATACTATACACAAAGCGGACTTGTTATATACACCAGGTGGAGAAGTATGAAACCGGAATTTCCCTATAGATGGTGCTAGCCATCAGTTTAGGGACCGTAAGACCGCTTCTGCAGCGCCATCATGTAAAAATGTTAATAAATGTGTGGTAAAAATTCAGATATTGTGTTTTAGTGGTTTATCAAAAAAATTCCAAAAATAGCTGCCGCATGGAAGGACGCCCTTAAAGTTTTCAATAGTACGAAGTCGCGGGCACAGATAGTATACAATATGTCTACCTACATTTGTACATACGTCTGTACATATAATATACACACACAATCGAAATCCATCGGTCGTTGCTAGGCACAATTTTTTTTCCCCCTTTGAAAAACATAATCACGATATTACCAAAGTTCTTCATATAAATTGTACAGAATTTCTCCAAATGATGTTACAATATAACTGTTCTTGCCATATTTATCCAACCCTCCGAGAATCCTTCGTGCTATTGTAAAATGTTTAACACGAGTATAGATATCCAATTACAAACTGTCAATACAGTCTAAGGGCAAGATTATTACGGAGCTTAAAATACTTGACCGAAGAGAAGCACCTGTGTCGAGTGCGAGTGCGAATTGGCATATTTACAAACACCAAACGAGACCGGTCCGAGGAATTTTAATCAATTGTTAAGGAAATCATTACAGTGTAACGAGTCGAAAAATAGCTGATTTTTTAATGTTTCTCCTAAGGTACACGCTGTTCGCGTTTGTTACCTATTATTTCCTCAACTGTGACTGTTTCGTTCTTCCACTGTTTCTTTTTCTACACTCCTTTCTTCACATTTTTGTTCCCATCCCCCCTCCTTCCTTGCGGCCGCAGCCGACTTCCCCCCTCTGTAACATATTCATCATGACATTTCTGTCATGGGTATAGGGAAACTGCGGAAAACCTAGACCAATACAGCCGGTCATCGAAGTTCGCCCCCCCGTCGTGGAACTAGCCTTATTTCGCCACGAAATGCCGAAGAAAAAAATTTCACGAAATGTACGCGACTGGGATGCGAACCCGGGACTTCCCGGTTCGCAGGTTTTGGTGGCAAGCACGCTAACCACTAGACCATTGCACCGGTTGATTTTGTCACGATTTTCTGACTCATAAAGAACGGAAAATAAATTTACAAACGTTTATTTTCATTTTTTGAGACATTTTTGAAAATGTCTGCAAAAGGAGTCCTCACGGTGTGTTTACACCGTGGTTGTGGCCGTAAATATGATCTGAAACAACATTTGTAAAAAGATCATTAATCAGTATGAAAGCCGCTATCTGGCTACGGAGGTTTCAAAGTTTACACTGTGATAATCCCTTAATAGTAAATCGTGGTGAATTCATTTTCTGTACCGAGAAACAAAAGTGACCGGGCATTTTAGTTTCGTTCATTTTTTTCTCCTTTCTCCTATCTCATTTTTGTTATCAGTGGATAGAAGCCTCGAACGAGTTTTCGGCTACGCGTGAAATCCGGTCCCGCATAGATTTCGTCGTCGAGAACATTCGATAATGGCTAGCCATTACGAGACCATTGATGAGACAAAAATGCTCATGATTCATGGCTTATTTATTTATATTTTTGGAGGGAGAGTGAGGCAAGAGAGCTCGATTTACGATTGAAAACAATTACCGTGTATAACCTTTAATATCGAATAGAAATATTTCAGGGATGTAGAAGTAAATTGATCGTGAAAGTTTTACGGTCAAAGTTGTGTACAACACCAAAGGGGAATATCAAAACAACCCAGAACCGTGCGAATTCCCACAAATTCGACTATTTTCGTAGCGTGACGTCACTTATGCAGACATTCTCCTTTTTATCGGCCTCTCCGTACGTCACAACGCGCCGAAATGCTGCTGGTACGCTGCTACGTTGCGATTCGGTTCGTGCGGCCTCCGCTAGATGGATGGGCGCCGGCGTCGCGAAAGAGGGGGATTTTTAGTGATTGAAATGTACATGGCGTGGTTTGACGTGCGCATTGCACGCCTGTGCACCGTGGATCGCGTACGCGGCCTTTCTATCGTATTTGTCCACACGAAACGTCCTTGAACAGGTTTTTGCCCGGTGGAAATTGAAATAAATAATATCGATAGTGGAAGTGAGCCGAGAAATTTGGCTAATCAAAACACAAAAGTATGACGGAAAAACGTAAAGAAGTGAGGGTGTGGTGTGACGGGTGGTGAGTTTCAAATTATTCTAAAAATATGTCGTACTTCGCGAGAGCTACGGTGACATTGACATTCGCAGAGGTTTTCATTTTTTTTACCATTAATATAACTCCAAGTACCGTCGGTGACGGACACGACGATAGCCGTTTTTCCGTTCGTACTGACACGCCGGTCCACTTTTACGATCAGCAAAAATGTCATTTATTAACAGTCGTTTCCACTCGGGACCCCTTTGACGCAAGCGTCTGCTTAATTGTCATGTAAATTATTGAACGGTATTTCCTGTCGTTCGGCTACGAAATAATTCAATATTATATTACGCGCTCGCGAGAGTCGCGTTTCCTCACGTGTACACGAAAGCTGAAGGCTTCGACCTTTTTTTTTTTTCATCCGAGATTATAACGATCGCGAATAACCTCTCGAAATATTTTGATCATGCGACTTTTCATTTTTTATGTTTCTGAAAATTGTCATAATTAGAATATCGGTACACGAAGGAAACGTTTTTGCGAAAAATATGGTCGTGCAATAATCGAGATATAAGAAATGAGATACGTTTTCGAAAATTCGTATGTAGTTCAAAAGCCGGAAATGAATTTCAAATGAGCGAAAGCTGATGACTTTTTTACGCTGACTCAAATATGCTGGCGCGTAGAAGAGCGGTCGACGACCGCTGGATGGCATTTTAGTATACTACACTTTATTTAAAAATTCACGAACGAAATATATTCTCCGGAAACGAACGCGATACTTGTATTTCTTTTTTGCATAGAGATAAGATACACGCGTCCCTAAAAATATTTCTGTTTTGCACGCACAACGGTATACTAAATTCATGAATAAATATCGTATTCAGCATTTTCCAAGCTTTTGCAAATACTTGCAACTTCGATAAACACGGAAATATTTTTGGAAGCACAGCGGTCGGTGGAAAGTTGTTTGAACCGGCTGAAAAGTATTGTTTCGCGTTCGCAGCTACGACATGGTGCACTTCGGACACGCCAATTCCCTGAGACAAGCCAAAGCATTGGGTAACTATTTGGTCGTTGGAGTTCACACGGATGAGGAAATATCGAAGCACAAAGGACCGCCTGTTTTTACGCAAGAGGAAAGGTGAATAAGCGCAAATTAAATCGCTCGAGGTTCTTCGTTCTGCGAAAGAACATTAATGGGTATTTCGCGGATCGAGCAGATAGCGAAGCAGAGATGCGAGATCGGGAAGAGCGCAAGAAATATGAGAAATTGAACGGGCAGGCATCACAAATAATACTGTAAATTGATGATGAAGGGGTGAGGCTAGAGTGACGACCCGAAAATCAGAGTTATTCAAAGGAATAAATTTTGAAGGAATAAATAATTACGATGATTACAAAATCGTTTTGTCATTTACTACGTGCGCAACTAAGTTTCCGAGTTTCTTTTAGCAATAAAAAATCTAAAATTTCAAGACAAATACAAAAAATGGTTTATTGAATAGCAGTGCCTCTATTATATTAATGTTTGGGTCTCCAATCGGAAATTTGGTTGGTAATGAGTAAGCAATGAGCCCCCACTCTAGTTTTCGTATTTCCGTTTTGAACTTTCATTTAATGCAAGTTTGTAACGCTAAGCTTTGGAGTTTTGGACTAGTAAATAACAGACAGGTTTGTATTGATAGGAATAATGAGAGTAAGGATAGGAACATGCATACATAGTCGAAGTTAGAAACATCAAAACATCGAACAAATATTACAACGCAGTTGCATGAAATTTTCTCTGGCGGGAGAATATCACGTGTGGTTAACGCACAACTGAGAAAAAACGAACCTCTAAACCGACGCTGGAGCATAAAATGAATAACGCATACAAACGACAAACGTAGGAATGAAACTTTATTGCCATCTTTATGAACGGAATCTGGCGGGGCTAGAGAAATTTGACGTATAAATGATAAAATTGTTTAAGTGCGAAACATAAAAACGACCTTTCGCTGTATAACGTTAAAGTTCGCGTCGTTGGCATGCAATGATACTGTCTTTCCCATTCCTCGTTTCTTCATTTTCATCATTATACAAAGTATTTTATTTTGAATACCGAGGGCGGAATCTATAATAAAGATAGGTAAAAACATTTGAGCGATTATCACTGTCTAAGGGGGCCAAAGAAATGAAGCGATTGTAAAGAATTAATTTTCGTTGCATTCCAACAATGCAAACTTCAACGTCGTAACAAACTTGGGCACCAAATTTGATTTAAAAATATTAACAATCAAAAAAATTATAAGAAATCTTGTGAAGGACCTTTGAACGTGAGCGGTCAACAAAAGGAGGGTTTATTTTTTTTAACTGTGTATTTCCGTGTTCTTACACAGAATATGAATATTAAATGTTCAAACAGGATCAGTATGAAGATTATATTTAGAAAAAATATACAGTTTTGGAGAGTGTTATAGTTACAAACTAATATACAATATGTTCACCTACATATGTATATGTGTCCATACATAAAAAAACCACACGATCGAAATCCGTTGGTCTTTTCGTCACCTTTTTGTACACTTGAAAAACGAAATCATAATATTACCCATGCTCTCCATGCAAATTGTAAGAGATATTTTTCTTTCTCTTTCTAAAATAAATTTCAAGCTTTGATCCCAAACAAACCCGAGCAAAATAAACGGCGTACTTGATTTTGGTCACCCGGCTGATCTGAAACAAAAAAAACAAGTTTTATCTTAAAATAGGTAATGTTGGCTAAGACTTGAACGAGCTTTTTTTTTTGTTATGGTGTTTCAATCAAGAGAATACATTTTTTGAATTTTTTCTTTCGATTATTCGAGGAAATATGGTATCATAAATAACTAGTGAAAAAAAATGGTAATAACAAAAACGTTGGTCAATACTAAACTACGTTTACATTGATGCTGTTGAAGTTTTCATCGTTGGAATGCAACGGACATTCTATTTTAATTCCCTTTTCTCCACTTTCATTGTTATGCAAAATCTTTTTCGATACAGTTGGGTTGTAGGTCTCTAATAAGAATCTTTAAAAATCTTTCTGTAGCTTTCACCTGGCAACAAAAAAATTTGCAAGTACAAGCAAAAAATATTTCGTTCCATTCCAACG
This sequence comes from Ophion costatus, assembly GCA_951751655.1. Lineage (NCBI taxonomy): Eukaryota > Metazoa > Arthropoda > Insecta > Hymenoptera > Ichneumonidae > Ophion > Ophion costatus. The sequence goes on from OX632364.1 coordinate 2,025,606, forward strand.
ATACAAACTTCAATGTCGTTTTACATTGAATTTATGTGTAAAAATTGTTTTTCAAAAACAAGCTTTCTCTAAATGTACTAAAGAGGAGAAAATAATTTTTTTTTACAAGTCACCTACCAGGTGTGGAAGTACAAAGCCGGATTTTTTTTTGTAAAAATTACACGTCTGCTGTTGGAAAATGATAAAAACAAATGGAGACGCCTCTCGGCGTCACATTCAATTGATCCGTGATTTCTTGTTGACTTTGAGTATCATCTTGATCCAATAAGGCTTCCAATTCGTTGTTGAAAATCTTCGTCAGCTGTTAGAGGGAGATGATGGCGCTGCAGAAGCGGTCTTACGGTCCCTAAACTGATGGCTGGCGCCATCTACAGGGAAATTCCGGTTTCATACTTTTACACTTGGTATATGTGACTACAAATAAAAGTTTGGGGCGCTAAACTTTTTAGATGCTTAATAAATTCGGTTAATTCAGTTTCATTGACCATATTTAATTTGGCAAAATGGCAATTAGAGAAATTATTGTCGCACGTTTCTAATCAGTTGCAAGATTTTTATTTAAGAAATCTAAGGTTGTTTTACAGTAAATTAAATACACTTGGTATGTTAACGGATTTATGCAAAGTGAAGATTATTTGTCTACATTTTGAGCGCCCCAAGCTCTTACTTGTAGTCACATATATGTGATTTGGTAGAAACAATTATTTTATACTTTTTAGCACATTAACTAATACCTTGTTTTTCGAAATATTACTTTTTAGTTTTTAATTGATATGACTAGTTAGTTGTTACTGGTACTTTACTGGTTTATGAGTTTGTACGTTGGGAACGTGGAATGCTTGGAAAAATAAGAAGTTTATACGCATTGCTGCATATAAACTTTTCACATGAAAAACACAGTCGGCTACGAATTTGTTTGTATCTGTTAGTGAGATTTTATGGATGATTAAATATAGCTAATTTTACACGAAAAGTTGATCATCTTATGGAAATATATGTAGGAGTCGAAATTAGCGTGAGATGTGACGACGCGCCGAAAGAAGAGAAAATATTAAAAGAAAACAGACGAGGAGAGAGAGAAAAAAGAAGAAAAAGATTTAGGCTCCTTAGAGACCAACATCCATCGTGTAATAACACCGTCCGTTCATTTTCTCAATAAAAGTAATATTTCTAACGACGTGTGACTTCGAATTCGTTATCGTTCGTACATCGGGATCAATTCCTACATATATACATTTTTTCAAAATTCAATCGTGCATTGTCACCCTTTAGACGCATGCTTGCAAAATTTCAGAGCCCTAAGTAGTCGAGAGGTGGATGAAATGTCGATTTTCCGTTTTGCATCTCACAGGATGTCAATTTAAATAAAAGCTTGTAAAAAGTGTACGAAAATTCACATCAAACCATTCATCAGATGTCGAGAAATCGTGTATAGCGTTTTGAAAAATGTAGTTTCGAGAAAAATGGGTTAAAAGTTTTTCCAGAGCCTTCGTCATTTTCACAACAGCCTAACCCCTCAAAACAATCGCTGCGTATATGAAGAGATAAAAAAAATATCACTTGGACAATTACGCATTTCCAAATGCAGAAAAAATGGTCTCAACGCGCTGGGAAAAGAAGTTGGAAAAACCTTTGCCACAAAGTCTCGAACGCGCTGCTTCCGGGCTGCTAAAATATGGAAAAGAAACTGCGAAGTACGTGTACAGCAGAGCAGAACGGAGTATAGCGAATCAATTAACATTTGAGAATTTGTTTCCTTGACCCTCGACCGTTTTACTGTGTCATTAAATATCAACGTGAGAGCCAGCGCTGTAGTTTTTTTTTTCTTCAAATTCAATCTACGTATCAACATAGACTCGATAGACCGAATGCAGGCTGGACACGACGATTTATGCAATCGTCGTTCGCATCGTATATACCCTGCACTTGAGCAGAATACTTTTTTCCCCGGCGCACAAACGGCTTTTATCCATTTCAACTAATGGAATATTTTTTCTCCCGTCACAAAGTACACGCTGGTCGTGCTCGAGTATCGTTAATGTCGCGATTGGACCGAGTTGACGTGCGGTTTGCCGCTACGTCAAAGGCCGTTTTTTTCCGCCTTTGGAAATGACGTTGCAATAACGTTCGGAAAAACGAGTTCGAAGACGGTGTGGGCTGAGCGGACAGTCGTTAAGCGCCACAAATTGCTCCCGTCCGGGCAGGAAATTTTGCGCCAAAGTCGTACACGTAATCTCTAGCAATTTTTACACCATTAATAGCATCTCACGACATTCATTTCACGCGAGTCAATCTCACGGACGTCATTGAAAATCAGCATAGCAATAGGAGAGCTAAAATGCGACGGAACGAAATACGAAAAGCGGATATGATTCTTTCAATATTTAAAAAGGCTATTATCATGAATTTTTTTTTGTAGGTTTATATTATAGATATTGCTTCTATATCTATCTATATTTATAATATATTATTATAGATATAGATAAGCGGTGACATATATTGTCGAAAAAGCAATCTGTGCAAAATTCCACCTATATCAGAGGTAGCAGCTATTCGGAAATGCAAATGGAATTACTTTTATCCGTTATGCCAAATCTACGATCGAAATGCCATTAGTACCCGGTAGCATAGTGACAGCGTGCCTGAATATAGATAGGTAAGTCCTAGGTTCGAATCTCCATGTAGGTGAAATATTTTCTTCGGTAGGAATCGTTTCAGGAGGTCAGGGAATGACAAATCATGATAAACAATCATACAGCAGGTAGTATTTACATAAATACGTAAAAAATATTGTTATGTATTTCGAAAGTGTATCCATTAAGTGTAACAACTTTTATATCAATATCTGTCATATAAAACTATCGAAAAAGTTCACGAAAATGGCCTTTTTGAGCGACTCAAGTGAGAAGACCCCTTAACTCAACGACGTCGCGATACATTCCGTGTCCGATACAGTCGTGTCGCTTGCTTTTTGTTTTCTCACCTGCCACGCACAGACTTTGTTGTTCCGACGCGTAACTGGTAAAAAACTTAGCGCGAAACCCGATAGGACAATCGGACACGATAAAACAACAAACGAACGATTGCGAAACAATAATAGGTGTGTGTGTAACGAAGTACGAAGATATCGACCGGTACGGATCGTGCAGAGGCATGAAAATCGAAACGACCCATTTGCAAATGGAATAAACGCGTGCTCTCGACCGAGTGTGCTCTTCTCCATTGTCAATCGTTTCTTTTTGTTCTTCTCTCGCGAATAATCTTTTGTTCTCTTTGTCTCTAATGTTTCAGATACAAAATGGTACGGGGTATCAAATGGGTCGACGAGGTGGTTGAAGGTGCACCGTACGTTACGACTCTGGAAACTCTCGACAAGTACAAGTGTGACTTTTGTGTACATGGCGATGATATTACCATGACCGCTGACGGCGTTGACACTTATCATCTTGTCAAAGCAGCCGGACGATACAGGTCAGCACGTAAGGCACGAAATATCGATAAAAACGTTCTTGGCTTATGATCACTGTGTCCAATTTTTTGCTCTTTTTGCTTCCGGAGAAGGTCGCGTGGTGATAAACATTAATCTCTTTTCGCTTCTTGAGGAGGGAGATCCCTTCGGGCGAGGAAAAAACTCACGATTTTCATGATTCTTTCTTTCCAAAGGCAAGGTTTCCCCATTTTTGAGACGTTGTTGTTAACTCGGGCAGCAACCCGCAGAGTTGTTAGAGTGTTGGAAAATCACTCGGCTTCACCAGTAGTTGCACAGACGACCTCTCTTCCGAATGTAAACTGGAAGACCTGCATATGCTTTTCGCGCTGGTCGGGCGTATCCCGACTCCTCCCCATGGGAGCCGTGTACTTAGGGTCCACGACTGGATACTGCACGTTAAATCAAAGTACATTATCTGTCATAAGAGAAGCAGAAGCGGAAACGGAGGCCACAAGTAAATGTTAGCGGTAGCGAAAACAGAAGCGGTTGCGAAAGCGGAAGTGTAAATACCATTAAAAAAAATAACAATTCTTCGCCAAGAATTGTTTTATTTATGATACTAATATTCAAAATTTGATAACGGAAAGTTATATTTAACCTGTAGTTTTGCCGCTTTTCGTCTTGCAATCTATTTCGGTGTTTTTCGCATGCGAGGTCAGCTCTACTGAATAATTGTTCACTGGCTACGCTACTGGGAGGAGCTGCCCAATACTGTCGCATTATTGACAAGAAACAGGATTTGAATACGTATATCGCCAATCACACCGTTTCTAGTAAGTTTCGATAACCTTCCGATATAAAAATGCGGAATCCGCTGCGGAAGCGGATGTGAACAAGTGTGCGGAACTACCGCAGTTGCGGAAACAGAAGCAGAGGTCTGTTGCATCACTAGTAGAATATGAACCAAGAAAAAGTGACAAATGTTGAAAATCGACGAAATGCTTCAAACCAAAAAGATTGAATTTTCCGGAAAGAAGCGACTGCATTCCGCAATAAAAAAATACGTTTTTTTTTTAATTTTCAAAAACATTTAGGGTCATGTTTTAGGCATTGAGGTTAGAAAAAATTATACCAAATTTCATCGCAACCGGTCGATTAGTTTGTTAGCTATTCGCCACGCCAGTTTTGAAAATGCAGTTTAGAAGACGGTGCCATATCTCCGCCATTTTTAAAGACCAATAAAATAAATACTATGTAACAGCTAAACGTAGTAATAAAACATACCCTGAGTCTCAAAAATGGTGGAGAAACCTTTGCTTTACAAGAAATCATGAATATCAGCAAATTTTTTCCTCGTCCGAAGGTACCTCCCCCCGCTCTTAAATCGAAGTGTGTTGAGAATCTTTCGAAACGTCGCAAAATTACATTTTCCGACTCGCGCTTTGATTTCAATACATTTGGAGACATGGAGAACATATTTTGTATATGTCCACGGTAGCACTGGAACGGGTTCCCGTTGGAATTCACCTAGAGTCGATATCACGGTTTAGATTACGATAAGGTATTCCTTTCGCGGCGGGCCGTATTCTTTCGACGCATAAGCAAAGCCCTCCCGAATCAATGATAAATTACAGTTTCGCTTAAGGAAGCTTTCCAGTGTGACAGCCCGAAAAATCGCTGTTTTTCGCGATTTTTTTTTTTAAAGAAAAAATAATCTAATCGGTTTGGTTTTTTTTTTGTATATTAATTGGGTATTGAAGAATACAAAACAATTTTTTAAAGATCGATTTATTTATTAATTAATATCTATAAAAATGATGAAACAATTGTTGCAGAAAATGCACTTGGATGTGGTGTCCACGTTGGGGGTCACAATTTTGATCTGAAACAAAAAACACAAAAAGATTATTGATCGGTATATAATTGGCTTTCGTGCTATGGAGGCTTTTTTTTTTTTTTTTTGCAAAAATGGCGCCGGTTTGAACAAAAAGTATCGATTTTAGCATTTTTTTTGGCAGTTTTTTTTACAAAAAAATAGGAAGATGTCAAAAAAAAAAAAAAGCTTCCATAGCACGATAAACAATGACGTTAAGAATATTGTGTAAAAAATTCAACTCGATAGCTTTAAAACTCTGCCCTCCAAGTTGGACACCGTTTTGAAAAATGCTGTTTCGAGAAAAACGCGTTCAAAGTTTCGCTGTAGCTGTAGCGCTCCGTTGCCTTCTTCCAAGAAATGCTGTACAGTAACCGAAATAATCTGAATTTCGGCATGAAAATTTCAGGGAATATTCGGAAGAGTGTATACTATTCGATAAAGCAAAAAAAAAAAATCGATTTTTTGAAAATTTCACACTGGAAAGCTCCCTTAATGGCGTACTTGATTTTGTCCACCGGATTGATCTAAACAAAAAATAACGAGGTTTCTAAAACAGATAATATCGGCCAAGACCTGAACGAACTTTTTTTGTCGTCGTGTTCCAATGGTCAGAGAAAAGTTTCTGTATTTTTTTTTCCAGAAAAAATGACATTGTTAATGGCTAAAGAAAAAAATGTTAAGAAGAAAAACGTCTCTTAAAACTAAACTACTTACTACTAAAGTAGTAAACTTACCAATTAAGTGGAATTTGGTACACTTATTTTGGTATAAGTGTACCAAATTTCAAGTCAATCCGTTTATGAGATATCGAGAAATAATTAAATAATAAGTAATTAAACTAAAGTGTAATTACACTAAAGTAGTAAAATGTTTAATTACACAAAAGTGTAATTTATTAGTAGTTTACTACTTCAGTAGCAAATTACTGGTTTACTACTTCAGTGTGAACTAGTAGTAAATTAGTAGTTCAATAGTAGTTTCAGTAGTGGTGTACATACAACTGACGCAACAAACCACTTACTACTTACTACTTACTACTCACTACTCACTACTTACTGCTCACTACCTACTACTTACCACTTACTACTTACTACTTACTTCGTACTACTTACTGCTTACTACCTACTACTTACTACTTACTGCTTACTGCTTACTGCTTATTACTTACTATTTACTATTTACTACTTGCTACTTACTACTTAACAGTAGTTTGCTACCGAAGTTTAATAGTAGTTTACTACTTCAGTAGTAAAGTAGTTTACTTGACTAGTTGAAGTAGTTTACTTTACGTTACTAGGTGGAGTAGTTTACTACTTCAGTAGTAAACTAAAACAAGTGTAATTATTTGATAATACACTTAGCAAAATAAGTGTAAATTCGCACACTTATTTTAGTATAAGTGTACAACATTTTGAGTATCGTTTCATGAAATGTCGAGAAATCGTGTACACCGTTTAAAAAAACGTAGTTTCGAGAAGAACGCATTTAAAGTTTTATTAGCAGTTCTATCGCAACCACAAGTTTACCTTCAATCTGCGATTCCTGCATCATACGTTGGACCTTCCTCTTCAAGTTGGGTTGAGTCAAGCGTTGAATGAGTCTTAATCATGTTCACAGTAGCCTAACCCCTCATCGTACAAAGTTTCCTTTTCGAGTAAACCAACACAGAAAAATCAACTTGCTCACAGGTGCCACTTTGTGAGCGAAATAAAATAGTATCATAACTTGAGTTTGCAATTCCTACGATAAAAAATAAATACTAATTTATAATTTTTGTTGCGTTTGAATGTACCCGATGCGAAAAATACACGAGAACGACACATATAATCGATAGATAATTGTTTCACGATAGGCTTCGTGTAATTTATTATTGTTATCGCTGTTCTTGCTGCTATCATTGTTGTTGGAAGCATATTTCATGTGAAAAGAGCCCGAGTGAAGCCGTTATCGCTATACAATTAGACATATACGCCTGGATTGTGAATCGAAGTATACAGGAAGTTGATAAAAATTCCTCAAAGCTCTTCCTCCGCGCTACGCTCTACGCCGTGTCGCGATAAATTACGATCTTGAAGTTTGCATCGTTGGGACGCAACGAAAACTAATCCTTTTTCAGAGATAAAATTCTTTGTGGTCAATGTAGGCTAGAAAATCATTCGAACGATTTTACTTATTCTTAATACAAGGCTACGAGCTTAAGTTGCAACGAAAAGTTTCGAATAATAACAAAAAATGAAGAAATACCAACAAAAATCGTCGCATTCCAACGATGCAAATTTCAACGTCATGATAAATTACAATTGCAATATTTAGGTTCACAAATTACAATATTTGGGTTCACAAAAGTCCATCAAGCTTCGAAATTGATCCCAGGATCAATCGCATGAAAGATGAGGGGGCCTTATTTTAAGGGACACTCACCACTCTAGCGGCATATAATAAGGCCTCACTACGACAATTTATTTTGGGAGTATGAAACAAGGAGTTTCATTTATATTGGGAGATATTTATATTGATAGATATTTATATTGAGATATTTATATTTATTTATATTTATTTTATTTATTTATTTATTTATTTTATTTATTTATTTTTATTTATTTATTTTATTTATTATTTATTATTTTATTATTTATTATATTTATTTATTTATTTATATTTATTTATTTTATTTATATTTATTATATAGATATTTATATTTATATTGGGAGAAAATATTTATTTTGGGAGTATGAAAAGAGGAGGATTTCTTTTGAGAGGGTTTATTTAACACATATGAAAACATTTTAAAAAATTCTTATAATTTTCATACGAAATGGCGTCGACAAAGCCTATCTTGAAAAACGTTTTTTTTACAATTGGCTTCACGGAAGGACGGCTTTCTCGTAAAGTATATGACCTGGAACAAAAACCAAAAGAAAATATAATCTATATATTATTAGCTATGGGACTACGTAGGGATGTTTTTTAATCAAATTCTGGAAATAATGGCGTACTTTGAAAGAACTAAAGCGATTTTTTGCCTAACAAATAAGCAGTAAATTGTTTACAAAAAAAAGTTTACATGTAATCAAAAAACGGCTACGTACTCCCATAAAGAATGTGATTGTGAAGCTACTATGAACATTTTCAAATCGATCCGTGCAAAGGTGTTCGAGCAATCCGTCCTCCCAGTTTGAAAAAAGTAATTCCTCCCAGTTTGAAAAAAGTAAAGTAATAAAGTCGATAATTGCACGTTAAAAAAAAGTCGCTACAGGACCCATTGCATATTGTTTTTACGACCCCAAAGTATTTTTTAAGCAAAAAAAAAAAACGATTTTCCCAAAATCCTAGAGCGTTGTTATCCCTTAACCCTTTGAAGCATACATTTTTCCTTGCGTGCAATCAGCTCAAAACTTTGTACTCGGGGGTTTTCGGGGTCGCTGATTACAAATCTGCGCTCAAAATTTGAAAATTCAACATGGCGGATCCAATATGGCGGACCATAAATGCAAAAATCGTTGGATGAAAGCGAAAGCTGGTACTCGGGGGTTTTTGGTGTCGCTGATTAAAAATCTGCACTCAAAATTTGAAAATTCAAGATGGTGGATCCAATATGGCGGACCACAAATGCAAACATTGTTCGATGAAAGCAAAAGTTGGTACTCGGGGGTTTCCGGGGTCGCTGATTACAATTCTGCACTCAAAATTTCAAAACTCAAGACGGCGGATCCAAAATGCTCAAAGTAGCTTGATGAAGATGAAACTCCATATGCAGGGGTTTTTTGAGTCGTTGAACTCGAATCTCAGTTCAAAATTGAACAATAAAAATGGCAGTTCCAATACAGGACAATGAAACACAAATCTGGCTTGGTCACTGATACTAATCTGAGCGTATAATTTAAAAATAACTGGTGAACCGAAACATAAAATTCTCTCGATGGAGAGGAAACTCGGTGCTTTAGGGTTATTGAAGTCGCTAATTTTGAAACCAGTCAAAATATATAAATTTAAAAAGTTCTAAAATAAAAAAGCAAAAAAATACCAAAGTAAAGAAAAAAAAAAAAAAAAATATGGAGCTAGAAACTCGCTACGTCCTCGCCGTTAACTTCGGGTAATGCTAAAAGCGTAATTCTATCAGAAATTCAGTATAACAGAATCAACATATTGAGCAGCTCCGATGTTTCAGTAATTCCAGTAAAATCTCTGGTTTTGGTCCGCCATATTGGATTCGCCAGTTTCAATTTCTGGATGTTGAGCTCGAATTCGTAATCAGCGACCCAAAAACGTCTCTGTATTCATTTTTTCTGTATGGTTTACCTGCTAGATTAGGCACAATTACATTTATTGTCTAAAAAACGTGTTTCTTGTACTGTAGTGGCGATCAACATCCACTGAGTGCAACGTACGCCCTTAATAGTGATATTGCAGTAACAATTGATCTCCTAACATCCTAAATATACATTTACATTCGTCGTTGTACGCTAAAAAAATGTTTATTCAAGACCAGCGGAGTGGAAGTAGGTGAACCAGTATGTCACTATGCTGCAAAGGGTTAAAGGCATGATTGCCGTCTATTTTCAGGGAGGTGCAAAGAACAGCTGGGGTGTCGACGACAGACCTCGTGGGTCGAATGTTACTGATGACGCGCCAGCACTTTAGACAAGGTGACAGCGAGTACAGCGTGGATCGCGAACCGAGCAAGAGAATGGGACAGGACAGAACCGCGCGTACCCCGTGGACCGGATGTTCGCAATTTTTGCCAACGACGCAGAAGATAATACAGTTCAGCGACGGAAAAAGTCCTCTGCCCGGCGATCGTATAGTTTACGTGGCCGGGGCATTCGATCTCTTTCACGTTGGCCATTTGGACTTTCTCGAAGTGGCGAAGCGCGAGGGCGATTATTTGATCGTCGGTCTGCACACCGATCCGGCGGTCAATCGATACAAGTGCGGCAATCATCCGATCATGAATCTTCACGAGCGAGTTCTCAGTGTGCTCGCTTGCAAGGTCTGGAACGTTAAGAAAAAAAAAACAATATGAAAACGATCACTCGGTTCGTCGTTACGTTAATAACTTTGGTTATTTAGTACGTGAACGAAGTCGTCATCGGGGCGCCTTACGAAGTTACGAAGAATCTCATGGAGCACTTCAACGTGTCGATCGTTTGTCACGGCCAAACGCCCATTATGACCTGCGACGACGGCGCCGATCCGTACGCCGAGCCGAAGAGGCAAAACAAATTCAAACTATTGGACAGCGGAAACGATATGACGACGGAGAAAATAGTCGAGAGAATCATTCTCCACAGGTAAGACACATGGAAAAAGAAAAATCAAATTCCAAGGGAAGATCTCAAGCGTTCCAAAGATTTTTTACGTGCACGTTCATGCGAAGGAATATACGAGCGAAATTGCATTTTCCATCCACGTTTTGCTCGTAACTTCAACATTGTCTCTGTATGGAATATATATGGGAGGCATTCCACGCAATTTCGCTCGGCCGTGAGCCTGACCGTTTCTAGTTTTTTGATTTTCTTAAATAAAATAGTATGCTATGCAAAGAGCATTTTCACAAATTTTTAAATTATTATCGGATGTATCTCAGAAGTTAGAATTTTTCGAAAAATCTGGATTTCAGAAAGTTCGGAACCGTTCTAACGCCGATATCTCTTAAATTAAGGAAGCTTTCCAGTGTGACAGCCCGAAAAATCGCTGTTTATCGCGATTTTTTTTTTTAAAGAAAAAATAATCTAATCGGTCTGGTTTTTTTTGTTGTATATTAATTGGGTATTGAAGGATACAAAACAATTTTTTAAAGATCGATTTATTTATTAATTAATATCTATAAAAATGATGAAACAATTGTTGCAGAAAATGCACTTGGATGTGGTGTCCACGTTGGGGGTCACAATTTTGATCTGAAACAAAAAACACAAAAAGATTATTGATCGGTATATAATTGGCTTTCGTGCTATGGAGGCTTTTTTTTTTTTTTTTTTTTGCAAAAATGGCGCCGGTTTGAACAAAAAGTATCGATTTTAGCATTTTTTTTGGCAGTTTTTTTTACAAAAAAATAGGAAGATGTCAAAAAAAAAAAAGCTTCCATAGCACGATAAACAATGACGTTAAGAATATTGTGTAAAAAATTCAACTCGATAGCTTTAAAACTCTGCCCTCCAAGTTGGACACCGTTTTGAAAAATGCTGTTTCGAGAAAAACGCGTTCAAAGTTTCGCTGTAGCTGTAGCGCTCCGTTGCCTTCTTCCAAGAAATGCTGTACAGTAACCGAAATAATCTGAATTTCGGCATGAAAATTTCAGGGAATATTCGGAAGGGTGTATACTATTCGATAAAGCAAAAAAAAAATCGATTTTTTGAAAATTTCACACTGGAAAGCTCCCTTAATCGATATATCGAAAAATGTCTACAGATCGATTTTTTTCATACGAGTTCACACATTCATAAAAAAAAAGAAAAAAAAAGTTAAGTCATCGTTGTCAACATTTTTTCAGCGTGTAAAGTGAAAACTATGTTTTTTAAAGATGATTGCCATTTTTTTTTGTTTTCAAAAAATTCTCTAAAATAATATGATGAATTATATGAATTTTAACGCTAGTCCCATTGTGGGCCCATTTTTCGTTGTATTTAAGAAAAAATAAATTAAATTTTTTTTCACAAAAATTTCGAGTGTTTCGTATGAATTACTAATAATTTTTGTTACTAATAATACTCGTAAGTAATAATGAATGTACTTATTTACAATTAGTAATTGCAGTGATAATTTTACAATTAGTAGCACGATCTAATATTATGTTGAAGAATTATTTTTCGCTTGCCAAGTGTAGGCGTGATTTTTCTTAGAAATGGTACAAAAACATTTAAAACAATATTGCGAATACGATAAATATGATTCGTACGAGACACGGGAAATTTTCGTGAAAAAAATTGAATTTATTTTTAAAAAATACAAGGAAAAATGGGCCCACAATGGGACTAGCGTTGAAATTCATATAATTCATCATATTATTTTCGAGAATTTTTTTGAAAAACAATAATAGCAATCATCTTTTTAAAAAATAGTTTTCACTTTACACGCTGAAAAAATGTTGACAACGATGATTTAAAATTTGTTTATTTTTTTTTTATGAAAGTATGAACTAATATGAAAAAATCGATCTATAGACATTTTTCGATATATCGATTAATTTAAGAGATATCGGTGCTAGAACGTTTCCAAACTTTCTAAAATCCAGATTTTTCGAAAAATTGTAACTTCTGAAATACATGGGATAAAAATTAAAAAATTTGTGAAAATACTCCTTGCATAGCATTATATTTGATAAAAAAGAATTTAAAAAATTAAAAATGGTCGGGTTCACGGCCGAGCGAAATGGCGTAAAATGCCTCATATATATATATATAATACAAGTAATATCCATTTAGGTAATTTTGTGTTCCCTCCACATATATCTCGTGTAGATAGATCTGCATAGGTCTGTCGATTTGTACCAAATTTGTTCAATTTTTACGCTTTTGTAATTCTCATTCAATGCCATTTTTGGAGTCACGCCAAACATCCTTGAGAATAGAAAAATACTTGCTTTTACCGTATTCGCACGTGCAACACGAAGATGGAAAAACATTTCGTACCTCTCGTGTATTATTTACGTAAGAACGACACACAAACGAAAAGGAAAGAAACAAAAACATGTTACTGCATCATTTTGTCCCGTCTCCCCTCTCGTAGGTCCCAGGAGCTTTATTCAGTCATTAAGAGCTTGAAGCACCCGTAACGTACACGCACAGACACACGCAATTGAAACTCTCGCTGTGTCACTTCCTAGTTCTTCTCTCTCTCTCTCTCTCTTTTTTTTTTAATGTAATTGTTTCATTTTGTTCGCAATAAACGTACTTTTTTTTTAGCGGATCGCTCCTCTGTCTATAATTTCTTGCTGTTTTTTTCCCCCGCGTATGGTACATTTTTCATCGAGACGCGCGCCTTTTCGGTTCTTTTGATTAGTTGAAGGTTTAGGCTACTGTGACGAAGCGAAAATAAGGGTTATGGAAAAATATTATGAAGGAATAAGTAAGACGATTGAAAATTCGTTTGGACATTTATTTGTATTTGCCTTAACAAAGTTGTTTGCCAATATACAAAAGATGTATAATTGAAGAAGTTACAAACAATCTCGATCTCAAACTTGACTCGACTTGATCGAGTTTTTTTTTTGTTATCGTGTTCTGATCAACAACAAAAAAAGTGTGAACGTTTTTTGTCCATTTTTCGATCCGAAACGTTAAGGGGTCTTCTCACTTTACACGCTGAAAAAGGCCATTATCATGGATTTTTTTTGAAAGGTTTTTATTATAGATATTGATATAGAAGTTGACGCACTTAATAAATACTCTTTCGAAATACATTAAAATTATTATTTTTTATTTATTTAAGTCACTATTTATAGACGGACACGGTAGTTAAAAAAATGTCCTAAAAAATTGTAGGCCAGCGCTGTTGATGAAATCTCGGAGATGGATCATCCGAAACAAAAAAATCAAACGGTTTTAGATTCAGAATGTCAATGGCTGTAGCGCATATCATACGATTTTTGATACATGCAAAAATAACAAAATGGTGGACATAAAAAAACGTGTTTCTTTCACCGTTTTTGGCAAAAAAATAGTAAACATCAAAATTTAAAAATAATCCTTGATATGCGCTATAGTCATAGTGGTAAAGAATATGTGGTTCAGTAGTTTCGAAGATTTTATCAACAAGCCGTCGAAAAACGTTGTTTCGAGAAAAGCGCGTTTAAAGGTCGTTTGGGTTACATCAGTACGTGATATTTTTTTTTTCATGTATTTCGAAAGTGTATTTGTTAAGTGTAACAACTTTAATATGAATATCTGTGGTATAAACCTATAAAAAAAATTCATGAAAATAACCTTTTCAACGTCTAAGGACCCGTTAAGAAATCATCGGAGTGTAACGGGTCGAAAAACTGCTGATTTTCACGATGTTTTTTCGATAGTTAAGGGGCCAGTCCACTTCGGAGCCACGAAAAAAGGCTATTCTCGCGACTTTTTTTTTTTGAAGATTTTATAAAAGGTATGAATATAAAAGTTGTTGGGCTTGATAAGCAAAGTCTTGAAATAAGTCTTTAACTTAACGCCTCAAAAATAGGTGGGCTAGGTAGCTCCATCACAACTCGGCGACGGCTTGTCTGAAGCAAAAAAATCAAAGTCCATTAGATTAAGTATGACACCAGCTACAAAAAGACACGCGGTTATAAAGTTTTATCAAAAAATTAAAAAAAAATGGCAGATCAAAAACGAAAAAAGTATTAAAAACGCGTTTATTAGTTTATCGGTTAGTAGAATCGGTTTATTAGTTTTAGAGATACGATGGAGCTAGATATTGAAAACGTTGTTTCCCGAAAAACGCGAAAAACGAGAAATACTTACGAAAACGGTAAAAAAAATCGATTTTTTGAAATTTTCAAAGTGGACTGGCCCCTTGAAACAAGCTAATCAGCCTGATTTTTTAAATTTCAAATCGAAACACTCACGAAGAACAGAAAATGCATTTTTAAACGTTTATTTTTATTTTTTTACATTTTTTCAATGGCTGAAAATGTCGAAAAAAGAAGTCCTCACGGTGCACACGATTGTGGCTGTAAATGATGTATGCAAAAGAATTTGTAAAAATATTATTGATCAGTATAAAAACTGCTATCTTGCTATGGAGGTTTTTTTAAAATTAAAATTGCCAACATGACTGCGGTTTGAAAAAACAAGTATCGCATTTACCTTATTTACGACAGTTTTTCGTTAAAAGAATGTGTAGATTGACGAAAAGCTCCCACGGCAAGATTAGGCATGGCGTGAAGAATGCTGTGTCGTCATTTGAGACGGATAGCTTAAAAACACTTTCTTTGAAATTGTACACCGTTTTGAAGAAAAAAAAACGACGTTTTGAGAAAAATACGTTTAAAGTATCGAGTGCGGAAGTTTCATATAAATTGTCTACTTACGATCAATCGGCGATGCCTGGTCCATGTTTATAACCGTCTATGCTATAATGCAACAAACATCGTTTTGAAAATGTACACTGTGATGATTTCGTAAGGCGAGAAATCCCTTGAGGAGCGTGAAAAATAGCTATTTTTCGGGAATTTTTTCAGAGGGGATAAAATAATCTAATAATTTTCAAATTTGGACATGAGTTTATTATAACTGTCAAGTTTTGAAAAAAAGTTTTTTTTTGGGATGACCAACAAAATGGCGGCGTTATTAAGGGTGTTCGGACGCCTGTTTTCCGCGACATCGAAAAGTGCTACAGTTGTCACTCTTTTTCTGTTGATCTGAAAAATATTTAATAAGTGTCATTCGTTTACTGACATGTTGAGGGGAAGCATATACCTAAAAAATGATGAAAAAGTGCAAAATTGACAATTTGGTAGCCCTTTTACTCCAAAGTTCGAATTTTCGACCATTTTTTCGACATATTTGACCCCAAAAAAATTATTTATTTACACGCTACCCTTCAAACTTTAGGTATATCCTTCCAATAATATTACTGAGAGTACCATCCCGAAATTTCATCCAAATCGGTTGATAACTTTTTGAGCTACAACACGAGCAGTTTTCGAAAAAGTAGTTTCGATTTAATCGCTCTTAAGGATGTTGCGTCCCAAATCGCAAATGATAATGAAACTCTGATAATTTGGTACGTTTTTGTATGAAGTATTTCAGAGGTCGTGTAAAAATTTCACGACAATTAGGAAGCTCGTTATTGAACAATTAACATTCACAAATTAAATGTTGTCTTATGGAAACTGATGTAACTTTGCAATAAGTTTTTTGTCTGACCTTCCAATTTTGTGGTATCTACAATATACCGAAAGTAACGGAAACAAAACGAAGTTTATTGATACATTTTTTTTTATTTCTTTTAAAAATTGTTCTTATCAAAATGTTAATTATCTTAATAACGAGCTTTCTAATCGTCGTGAAATTTTAACGCGACCTCTTAAATACTTCATACAAAAAGATACCAAATTTTCAGAATTTTTTATTTCAACCCCTAAGGAGGTTGAAATAATGATGATAGAATTCGAAAAATTTGGTATGTTTTTACATGAAGTATTCAGGAGGTCGCGTAAAAATTTCATGACGATTAAGAAGCTATTTATTGAACAATTAACATTAACATGTTTCATAGGGAATCAACATCCTTAAGGATCCTTAAGGATGTTAAATTTCATGACGATTAAGAATTAAGATTAAGATCCTTAAGGATGTTGATTCCCTATGAAACATGTTACTGTTAATTGTTCAATAAATAGCTTCTTAATCGTCATGAAATTTTTACACGACCTCCTGAATACTTCATGTAAAAACATACCAAATTTTCAGAATTCTATCATCATTACTTCAACCTCCTTAAGGGTTGAAATAAAAAATGATAAGAAAATTCGGAAAATTTGGTATGTTTTTGTATGAAGTTTTTAAGAGGTCGTGTTAAAATTTCACGACGATTAGGAAGCTCGTTATTAAAAAATTAACATTTTGTTGAGAACAATTTTTAAAAGAAATAAAAAAAAATTTATCAATAAACTTCGTTTTGTTTCCGTTGCTTTCAGTATATTGTAGATATTATAAAATTGAGAGGTCAAAAAAAAAACTTATTGCAAAGTTACATCAGTTTCCATAAAACAACATTTAATTTGTGAATGTTAATTGTTCAAGAACGAGCTTCCTAATTGTCGTGAAATTTTTACACGACCTCTGAAATACTTCATACAAAAACATACCAAATTTTCAGAGTTTTATCATCATTTGCGATTTGGGACTCAACATCCTTAAAGTTTCAACATGTGAAAACTATTGATTGCAGTGACCTACCCCGCGCTCTAGACTATACGCGATAACTCCGCAAATATTCAATATTTCGCGATTTCCTTCGGTCAGTATATTCTGTGGGTATCATACTTTCGAAATATGCACAAAGAAAATCGATTTTTTTACCTTCCAAAGGGATTTCTCGCCTTGAGAAGAAAAACGTCGGTCAAGACTAAACTACTATTACACTGATGGAGTGTAGGAAATTTCGCGTCAATGCGTTCATTAGATGTCGCGAAATCGTGTACACCGTTTCGAGAAACATAGTATCGAGAAAAGCGCGTTGAAAGTTTTACTAGCAGTTCCATCGTAGTAATAATAAGTTTACCTCCAATTTGCGATTTCAATTCTGTTGGAGCATGCTCGTCAATTCGAGTTGCCCCAAGCGACGAACGATTTTTCTGAATGATCACAGTAGCCTAACCCCTTAACGCGATATTTTCCCGTCACGAGGTGAGATTCGCGTGTCAACTTGAGAACGAAGAATTTCGCGTTCTGTCTGCTGGAGCGACTAAAAAAAACGAGAACAAAGAAAAAGGAAGGCAAACGAATGAAGATTGTTACGAAAATGTGTATAAATTTGTTTCTCGTGTCGCGCGTCTTGATCGAACGAAGTAGCCGGATTCTCGCTTGATTGTGACGAAAGCTTTCGAAAATTTTACAGGTTGGAATTCGAGGCTAGGAATATAAAGAAGGAGAAAAGAGAGCTTGCCGCTATCGAAGCCCTAACCAAGTCGCAAACAAAAGCCGAATAAGCCTGTACGATATGTTGATATCGCAAATGTACATATACCTTCGAGTATCACTGCGGAGGATTTATTGATGACAGGAAGAACGAAAACAATAACAATCGACTCTCTCGCTCTTTCTCTTGCCTCGATCTGTGTAAATAACGGTACAAACGATACTTTCATTATTTATTGTTCAGCTTACAAGTGAAATGGAACGGTCTGTCAAAGTTGAAAAAAATAAGCCTCGAATGCTGATTTTTCTTCTTCTTGGGCACCTCAAAGACTTTGACTTGCCTCTGTGCGAGTTCTTTTATTATAATTCACCGAAATATTCGAAATAAGTGATAACGATATAATTAAGCAGTCATAAAATATAAGCTGGTCATTAGATGAATCGTAGAGTCACGAATATTCGCATATTTCGCCTGCAGGAAGATCGCGATTTCGTGAAACAAAAATCTCCACTTTATATATTAATATAAATAATACACACACACACACACACACACACACCCACACATATATGCAAACAAGTTATGGTAAAATAGAGCGGTGGTACAGATGAAAAAAGTCACGTGAAAATTTCACGACAGCCATAAAATCCATTTCTTGACGAAATTTTTACCACTGCAGTCAATCGCGTCTCGTTTCTCGTTTCGTTCTGCGGGTCGTGTAAAGATATAGCTCCCTGCGCGGAGAAAACAAACGTAACGCTATTTTTTGCCCCACTCGAGATGAGAATAGCGAGCGAACGAAACGGTCACGAAATGAAAATAAACAACGATCGAGACACGCGTCGTACGTATGTGCTATGATCGCAACGACACAGACATCTTTTATTTCCATAAAAATAAATATAAAAGAGAAAACGTTAGCGCCGAATAAACGCATTGCGTGGGAATGCAGTGAGACATGGAGCGTGATTCTTTCGAGTTCGTTTGCACTTGCATACGCGACCAAACGAATGTGCCTCCGTGACGATGTGCTCGGAAATGAGCGAACGGAGAAATGCAGCGACAAGTACGATCGTTCGAAACCGAACGCGGCAAAATGTATCCGCGCCCGAACGTGCGAGATTCGAAATCGTCGAAACAATCGAGCATTATTTATTAGTCGATCGATGTGTACAAATCGGCATTGAAAAAAAAAAAAAAAAAAAAAAACATAAGAGAAAATAAAGTTCTATAGAAATTTCGTTGCTCGTTATGTACAAAGTGCGTGACGCAATAAAAGTTTGCGAAATCGCGTCGCAAGCCATATTGTTCCCGGTTCCAAAACTACTTCGGGATTCGCAGTGGTGATCGGAATGGACCACGTGCGAATTAAAATCGTCGATTAACGAATCGTTACCGTTACAGTGGATAATATGCCGTTGTCGTTTCAGGTCACGTCATAGCACTGCCTCTTTGGCGCACGAAGACAAATACCAGTGATGATTAAAAATAAAACGAACAAAAGACCGCGGCGATGGGAAGAAAAAAAACGAAATAAAAATGTCTGTACACGTTGCATTTCTTACAGTCGCTTTTTTTCTCGCTTCGATTGCAAGCGACTCTTCGGTCGAGGATGTAAACAATGATTGACAGTACATTTGGAGAGAAAAAAAAAAGTGCTCGTGGAAAGTAAATTGTTTGCAAGGATTTCGTCAGTTTTGGTTTGTCGCCCAATTTCTCGAAATCATCGTGACGCTATTTTTGCTGTCGATCGGTACATCCTCGATCGATTTGCCGCGGCGGAATTTTCGGGTCGATCGAAGAGACGTTAGGAACGATCTCCGTACGATCCTTTCCTCTTGAAACGATGCAAATAAATAAATAAATAACGGCGACCTCGAGAGAACAGAGGATCGCCATTTTTTTTTCATTTCGAAGAGAACCTATTGAACGGTCGATCGACCTGTATAGTTGGGTACAGCTTCGCAATATTTTCTCGCTCGTTCGCGCACGAGCTCGTCGATGGTCTTGCTCTGTGGCATACTCGTAGCCAAATTGTGAAGTCGCGAGGCGAGATAACACATTATACAAGCCGATAACGCGAGAAGACCACCAAGGCCGGTCGCAACGTAGAGGAAGTTTCCGCAACTACCCTCCAGACCCGCGGCAACTTTATCGTACAAGTCTGTAAAGGAAAAAAAATATACGTTGCATTTACGTAATCGCAAATTTACCTGACGCTTCATGCAAGCCGAGATGCTGAAAATGTTTTTGGCGTGAAAATGTTTTAGGCGTGGAAACGGGGTTTTTAAGTTTTTGGGGTTGTGAAGAAACACTCGTTCAACGCTTGAGGCAATTCAAATTGAAGAGGAAGCTCCGGCATACAGGATCAATAAGTATATTAGCACCTTGGATATCTTCGAAAGAATAATGGTTACAGAAATATTTGCTGAAATGAAATTGCACAGTACGAAAGGGGCCTTCCGGTGGCGATAATCGTTTTTTTGCAGGTGGAGGTACTTCGGACATTTGGAGGTCAACTCCATTTTTTTTTAATGGATCGGTATGTTTTTTTCTCTCTGTATCATGAAAGAGGAGCTTAAAACGAGTTCAACGATCTATAACATAAGGTCATTGAAGGTCATAGAAAGTACCGAAAGGCCATAATACTTACAGTTTCGATAGTAAATAAGATTACTACGTTTATAGTAAGTGTTCGAAATGACGACCATCAATATCAATGCGTACGTTATTATGTACGCTTACACATTTCTTATGGCCGTATTCATAGTCTCTCCTTATCTCAAGGATAAAGGACGCCTTGATGAAGGCTTCCTTGAATCTCAGAGGCGTCCTTGTTTCATAGTCGCAACTCGACTCTCCCTTCCAGAAGGAAGACACATTTAGGGATATGTGATTGCTTATGGTGGTAAAACCGCTGATAGAAGCGCCACTCGGCTATATTTGAAACTAACTCAAACCGCTTGGCTCTCGATTGTATAGCCTCGAGTGTATAACCTCAAAGTTCAAAATTAGAAATTGAGTTGCGACGAGTACAATTATGGATGAAGGAAAGAAGGTTCATTATACAGAGCGCGAAAGGCTGTTATTAGCTCAGCTATTTTTTTTAACTCCGTTCACTGCGATACGTTTCGAGACTTTTTACGTGGTCCAGTTTTAAGGGGTAAGGCCACTGTAAATTTTTTGAAAAATCGATTTTTTTTTATTGGCTACAAAAAAACTATTCGCAAAACTTTAAACGCGTTTTTCTCGAAACATGGTTTTTCAAAATGGCACGCAGCATAACTCGAACAATTTTCATTTTTTTTACTTGAAATTTTAACCAGATGTGAACATTTACATTATCTTGAGAATGTCGATCGGAATTTTCAAGAACTTTATTTATTGATTTTTTATTAACAAAAAACTTGCCGTTTTTTTCGTCAAAAATCAATTTTTTTTTTCAAACGCACGCCAAATCCACAAAAATTGATACTTTTTAAAATCCGATCGACATTCTCTAGCTATAGCCCTCTAGATTAATGGTTTTTTTTTGTTCTAGATTCAAAAGTGCACCAGTGGTGCTGCGTGCCGCGGAGCCCTGGAAGCAAAACATGTCCCGGGAAGATAGCTGTGGGACCGCCATTTTGTTTTTTTTTTACTGTAAAAAAATTTTATAATAAAGTTTAATGTATGCCCGATAACACCATTAAAAGTTTTTTTTCAAATACCTTCAATTTCGGGAGCAAAAAATTAGTGAAAAAACCTTTTTTTTTGGGCCGTTACAGTGGCCTTACCCCTTAACTGTTTTAGAGGTTAACCTGTAGACTGGTCTGTGATACAGGTAAAAACTGCATAAACGTGAAGCGCAAGCGCAAGCGTTAGTCATATGAAACGAAACAGCAAATCACAGCGCCGAAGGTTTCCTCAAGGAAGCTCGAGACCTGCCTTGAAATAAGGAGGCCAATAAGGCTCCTTGTTCTGTCAAGGAAGGTCTATGAAACGCGAAATGAGGAACAAGGAAGCCTTGTTCCTCAAGGAAGGACTATGAATACGGGTATAAGTATTATCGCCTTTCCGTACTTTGTATGATCTTCAATGACCTTATTTTATAGGTCGTTGAACTCGTTTTAAGCTCCTCTTTCATGATACAGAAAAAAACATACCGATCCATTTTAAAAAATGGAGTTGACCTTCAAATGTCCGAAGTACCTCCACCTGTAAAAAAACTATTATCGCTATCGGATGGCCCCTTTCGTACTGTGCAATTTCATTTCAGCAAATATTTCTGTGAACCTTATAGTTTCGAAGATATCCAAGGTGCTAATAGTTATTGATCCACCCTTTATAGGGCAGGATTTGCAGATTGATGGTGGACTTGTGATTACAACGATGGAACTGCTAGTAAAACTTTAAACCCGTTTTTTTTCTCGAAATTGTTTTTCAAAACTGTGTAAACGACGTCTCGACATGTAAAGAACGGATTGACTTGATTTTTGGTACACTTATTCGGTGTAATGGTAGTTTAGCACTGACCAACGTCTTTCTTCTTAAAATTCCTTTTTCTTAGTTATCAACAATAATGATTTTATTTTTTTCTCAAAAAGTCGAGAAAAAAATCCAATTTCTTAAATGTATTATTGAAATATAACAAAAAAATCATAATTTTTTCATATTTTTTGAAAAAGTTATTAACAATGATGATGATTAGTGGAATATGGTCTCGAATGCAATAAGGGAGAAAATCCCGTGCAATAGAATCTACAATAAAAATAACGATAATGATGTTGATTTTCCTCGAAAACTCGAGAAAAGAAATTAATTTTTTTTTTAATAATTGAAAAACGAATGAAAAAAAGCGCGGTCAAGTAATCGCTTATATTATCTATTTCAAAGGAAAAAATCGTTTTTTTTTGTTTCCGTTCAATCGGGTGGCCAAAATCAAGTACACCGTTGGGTACTCCCCCCCCCCCCCCCCTTACATTCAAAGGTCCTTCACCAGATTTACACAATCTTCTTTGACTATTAATATTTTTTAATACAATTTCGTACACAACTTTGTTGATGTACATACAAAAAAATGTCTTAAAGATTTTCCAACCTTTTTACTTATTCCTTCAAAACTAAATTTAAAAAAACCCTGATTTTCGGGTCTTCAAAGTAGCCTAATCTCTGAATGTAAAAAAATTCGTTTCTCGCAGTGTTTTGCGAACGAAGTACGAGACTCGCGAATCACGAAGGCCCCATCTTTTTCCGTTGCTTTTTTCAGCTGGATATACAGTTGCGCAAGATAAGGTGAGACAAAAGATGGAAACGAATTGCTTCGTAATGAATTACCGTTTGGCATCATAACGGTGTACTCGATGTTTTCCTTGAACTTTGTAAATTGCGTTGATTCGTTGTACTCCTTGACCAAACGTTCGGTACGTGGTGAAGGATCGTCCGACGTGTCGATCTTACTTCCGGTACTGCGACGCTTCCTCTTCCCGTGACCGGATGGCTCGAAGAGATCGAGGCAAAAATCCTTGATAAGTAGGTCATAAAAAGGTTTTTTAAAAATCATTCTCATGGCGCGTGTAAGGACTTTTAGTTTCCGGTGAATTATTTATTACAAATTACGTATGCCCGGCGAGGTTAGAGAAGATTGAAAGGTCCATTTCAGGCAAATGACGGTTTATGCATTTTTTTTATCAATGGACCTAAAAAAAATACGTACGAGAGATAAATTCATTCTGTAGGTGCTAATTTTTCATAAAATATTAATTAAAGAGCCAAATGATGCATTTTTATAATTTTATTACGTGAATAAGAAAAACGTTTGTGTTGCTACTAACTTGAAAGTATAACATTATCGATGATTATTACGAAAAAAAATGCGTCAGTGAATATTTCATACAACTCATAATGAAATTTTGAGTCACTTATAATTATGACTATATTTATGTACCATAATATGTAAAACAATACCAAGGGACTACGTCACCGCCAGAGTGTAAATCGGGCCTTACAACCCCGACAGGTCGAAGTGTTACCGCGCGGTCCCGACGTATCACACAGTGTCGCTAGTATCGAGGGATGTTGTTTTTATAGTGAATGGGTGGATATGAAATCTTGTGGCGAGTTGATCCATACTAATTCAAAAATTCTTTCGTCTTTACGCTATGTTGAATCGTGTTTTGCGAAGCATGCCTTAAATTTGGATGTGTTCGATTTGGCTCTCGAAAACGTGCTAGCGGCTAACACTTTTACTTTTCCATGCGAAAAATAGGCCTCGGATATTCTATCCTACGCGATTGTTTATGAGATTCTGTAGCGCATGAGGCAAACTGCACGCGAGAAAAATAGGAAATAAAAAAACAGTTCAAATTGACAAACCAATAAAATGTTGGTTATTGCGCTAAATTCTACGTTTTGTCTGCGATTATTTTGTGTCTGTACAACTGCAATTAATAAATATCTTTCATCCCGCTACCATCTTGAATTTTAAGGAATAGATCATTGTTTTATTGGATTTGTCCAGCCGAAATGATTTTTGCGTTAAAAATATAAGGTGCTCTCACCATATTTATTGTTAGCGAAAGTAGCAGTTGATGTATACGTGTACATAGAAATACTTGCGACCAGTAACCTCAATTATTCGTGCCATTTACAATTTATGAAAACTGGCATTTTTTTGCAGCTATATATGCATTAAAGAAAAAACCTAATGCACGGGAATCGAACCGAAGATAATAAACTTTAGAACCAGGCAACTTTACAACTTATCAACCCATGCAGCTAGAATGTATTTTATACATAAGAGAACAAAATTGATTTATACTTTTTTAAATCGCTCGGATCCCAACAGTAGGATTGATTAACCATTTGCCAACTAATTACTGGTTAGATTTTTCAGATTTTTACTCGTCAGTTTATGAGTTTATGTATTTCTATTTGCATAGAAATATTATTCGTTTTCGAATAACTTGCGGAACATTTAGATTCTCGGGTTATGTTATACCGAGAATGCGTGGCTGATGCTGTCCCTGGCGCACAGAACATCCCTCGATTAGAGCGCCTCTAACGGACGGCTTCGCCAAGATAACCATCCCCCACCACGAGATGCAAGACCTGTATATGCACGGTCTTACATAATAGTTATTACTAATAATTAATTAAAACGACGGTAGGGGTGGAAGGTTCACTTAGCGTACAGTTTTTGCTCCAATCGTCAGCCGCGGTGCGCATAGGAATGGGGGTCTCGTGTGCGAAGAATACACCAATATCATATTCTCTGTCTTGCATACAGCGCATGTACCCAAACTGTAACGTCTGGGTACACGGTTTCATGTCCCTTTTTTTACAAGAAATATCCATTACATGGAAAGTAAACGAAAAAGGTATGTATTTGCATGCTAAAATGATCAAATAAATAGATCAAATAAATAAATCAAATCAATAAATAATAATAATAAATAGTAATAATTAGTATAATAATTAATTATTATACTAATTATTATACTAATTATATTAGTATATTAGTATATTATTATTATTTTATTAGTATATTATTATTAGTATATTATTATATAGTATATTATTATATTATTATTATAATGTTATATAGTATATTATTATATTATTATTATATAGTATATTATTAGTATATTATTATTAGTATATTATTAGTATATTATTATTATTATATTATTAATTAGTATATTATTATACTAATTATTATACTAATACTATTAATTAGTATTTAATTAATATAATAATAATAAATAATAATAATAAATAGTAATAAATAGTAATAATAAATAGTAAAAATAGTAATAATAGTAATAATAAATAATAAATTATTATAAATAATAATAATAATAATAAAAATAATAAAATAGATCAAATAAATAAATCAAATCAATAAATAATAATAATAATAATAAATCAAATAAATAAATAAATCAAATAAATAAATCAAATAAATAATGACCAAAATATAACCAAACTTATACTAACCGCGTGCATAAATCAAGCAACTACGATAAAAATGATTCTTATTTTATTCTTTGTATTGCGATAGTAGTTGAGCTGAATTGTTACGCTGTACACTCGGAACCCGAAAGTTCTGGATTGTCACCGAATTGAATGATCAATAACAGTTATATAGGCATATCCAACTTTTTTAATACGCGTAACAATTTTCCACTGTTGTACGCACATACGCCTATACGTCGAAACATTTTATGGTCGGTTTAGGTTAGTCTCATGACACCCCCCGATCACAACGACACGGGGTGGCGACGATGAGAAAAAAAGCTTGGGCGTAAGCGGTCCACTCGCCGCCTATCGAATACGACCGTCGCTTCAATACCTGTATATAAGACCATTCCTATATCTTAGACCGTGCTCGTTACCATTATAAAACGCCGGAGTTTCCAGACCTGTATGTATGACCGTATGACAAAAGTAAACTACCTAAAAGTAAGTTCTTTTTGGTAGGTGCCTCAATCTAGAAGTAAGTTTAGGGAAAACAGAATTCCACGCGCGGTAGAATTCGCTGACTCAAAGCTTGACGATTTTCTATTGCCCTAAATATTATTGAGGCCTTAGGCCACAGTAACGGGTATAAAATCATGTGCGAATTTAACAATATTTTTCGTATGAAAAAGTGGTTCTCATAACATTAATTACATATCTAGTACGAATATCCAGCTGTTGGAAAATATATATATATTTTTTTCGATGTGCAAAATGGCCGAGTACTAATATTTTATTTTGTTATCTTTTTTAGGCGCTCCGCGACGTGACATTTAGCGTTAACAATTTTTGACCTAGAACAAAAAAAAAAAATCTCGTAAATCTACATTAGAATACCTAGAGAAGTACGTACGGAATTAAAAAAATATTGTTTTATTCAAAAGTTGTAGGTATTTGAACTTGAGAAATTAATTTTCAGTGAAAAATTTCGTTATTACTGCTCATAAAATGAAAAGTTTTCGATTAATCGGAAATTCCGTACGTACTTCACTGCGAAATGCAATTAGGAACATAACTTTTAAATTTGAAGTAAATCGAGTGTAAATTGTTGAATTTATTTGTCACGCCAATTGGAAAAAAGCTGTTTCGAGAAATTTCGAGTAGTCGGCCATTTTGTACATCGAAAAAACAAAATTGCCAACAGCTTGATATTTATACTGAATAGATGTGTAATTAATTTTACGAGTGAATCACTTTTTCATACGAAAAAAAATTGTTAGATTCGTACATGATTTTATTCCCGTTACTGTCGCCTAAAGCCTTAATCTCCGAGAAAAAAACCCTGTCGGAAAATTGAAGCTCTCTCTGGCACTCATATTTCACACGGTACGTATTTCGCTTGGCTTTGAAAGGAATAGTTACCGGTTGGCAGTCGTGCGGTTCCATGCAGGCCTTAATTTGCGAGTGTATCCAAAGAGTTGATCTCTCCCTCATCGAGCTCAGTAAAAAAGCTTCGAAATCGAGAAAAACTTCGTTTTTCTTTTCGCGATAACGCGCCGGTTGATGAGGTATTATCGAGGCGAAGTCGCGGTTACGGCAGCCATCTTTGACGAGAACGACGCTGCCGGAAGCGTGAGGCTGATCGGGATCCGGACTTACGGTGACCTCGAGTAATTTGATGTAACCCCAGGCACTCTCGGCGCTTATGCGCGCTCGCAATTGTAACTTCGTACCGATCGGAACTGCTTGGTCGACCGTTTGCGAGCTGGTCGTTGGGTCCGAGACATTTCCGGTTGCTTCGCGATACAGAGCAACCTCGTATTCCAATCTCCCCGGGGTTTCCTCAACTACGCCCGATACTCTTGCTCCGTGGGGACTTGAACCCATCAATGGAACGATTCGAATCATACTTTTCGTTATTATTCTTATTCTTGTATTATTTTATTACCATTCTTTTAGAGAACAGTGAAGAAAATAAATTTGTAGTCCTCGATTGGCAAAGATTTGAACATTTGCTTGATAAAAGTTCAAATTTGGAACTTTCATAAATTGCACTACATTGCCATTGACAAAAAATGTTATGAGAGTCTTGGGAATTTGGCACAGTCTGTTCTTATGATAAGTTCTTATAAAAGATTGTGAATATAACTAAATGTTTATTGCAAGGTTATTGACGGTGGTTGCAGACATTGAATTCCTGAGGTCATTGACAGTTTTCCATGAGCTTCTGGGCGAAATTTTCCAGAATATCTGTTTTTTATAGGACAACACATCTGTGGAAATTTGATAGTTGAATTTTTGTTGAACGGGCTCAACAAAAATCAATATCATTCAACCTTTATCGCTGAAACGGTCGAGCTTTCTTTCCAATGGTTTTTTTTGTAGAAAACACATTTTTTTACGATTATATTCGTGAAATTGAGGCGAGCGCTATTTAAAAAAATCTTTGCACCATGATTGTTATCAATATTTCGAAACAACTTGTCTTCGGCTTTTGGAGCATAGTTCGATGATTTGATATACATATATTATTCATTGTCGATTGCAAGTTGTTGTAAATTCAGAAGGAATAAAATTTGTAAGGATTTATATACCATTCAGGCTCGTAAAAACATTACTCACAACGTTCCAGCAAAGCCTGCAGCTTTGTGCCTCAGCAAAGTAGGCTCTGGTGGCCGGCACATCAAAATGAGTTCTTGATCTGCCAGCATAACGACCCCCGGAAATGCCGGGAACCATATTCTCAAATGAATAAAACCCTGAAAAGAAATTCAATTGAATTAGGAATAACCATAATGGTGGAAGAATATTTGTTCACTTTATATTAAAGAAAAAGACAATACTTCTTCACTTCGTTCCTATCGTTCGTTAGTTTATGAATGCCGGATATTAGTTGCAGTACGATATATTGATTATTTCTCAATATCAACAATTATTCTTTCCCCGCAACGGATGAAATGAATAAAGCAAATATAGCCCGTACTGTAGTCGTCGTCAAATGATTAACAACAAATTCTTTTCGGAAAGAAGCCCGTTTCCGAACGAACGAAAAAAGCTCCATCTTCTGACGTTTACGGCGCTTATAAAGTCCCTTAAGGTAGTCTTTTCACGAACGCCAATACTTGACAATTAACTGATTTTCGTCTGTAATCAAGTAAAAATATATCCCAGTATACTGGTAAAACTTCAAGCCAGGTTACCGAACTTTTAACGAAAAATTACGACTCGCAAAATCATCCCACTCATACGGCACTGTATGGACATGACACGCTGACCACATTTCTGTCCAATGATTTATGCACCAAATAACTTTAGATGCCTGATGTAAACTGCTCAATGCGTGTAAACAATTCTAAAGATTCCGTAACCACAATTGGAACAGGGAGTGACCGAATGTTTAAAGAAAATATTAACGATAAAACTTAGAAAAATGCGACTAGTAGAAGATTAATTTAGAATATAAACTAATATTAGAAGGTATAATTATTTGTGTAACTTATTTTTATTAAGCACCACTGTAATTTACCAATGATTTAAATGGGCCGCGATTATACCTCCACAAAATACGTCCCTCCGCGGAAGGAATAGCTTAAGGTTTCTTTCGATTTTGTAAAACTTATATAATGCTTTCGTTAGACTTGTCGTCTTACGTTTCTCTTGAGAATTCCGCAGCGTGAAAAATCGGTGACCTTGAGAAAATAGTTATCCTCTTGAGGATCCGTCGGATCGGGTCTTATTTGGCAATTGATATCGACAAGCGGGTCGGCAGATCTGTCATCGGCGAACAATGGTGTACCGCGGAATCCCACGGGACGCTTTATCCTGGCGGTTAATAAATTTGCAGCGGTTCCTGCACCGCTGCATTGAATCTCGGAAACTTCATAGTCCTGGGCTACGGTTGCCACGACCTGGGAACATTCCGTTCAACGTATTTATTTTTTCATCCCCTTGTTTGTTAAAGTTTATCATTCTGCCAGACAGACGAATAAATAGCAGAGAGTGATTAATTGATATATATATCACGAGACATCGAAATAACTCAACAACAACGAAGTAAATACAAACATCCCAAGCCACGTGTCTAGTCGATTCAAACAAGGAATTAAATGACAAGATAACTTTTATTTAGTGGACGTTTTCAAGGTCCACTGTGTGATGGTTAATTATTTTGAAAAATGGAAACCTATATTTATTATGTACGATATCTTATTCTACGTGAAAAAAACAAATACCCTTTATTCAAAATATTTGTTTATTTTACGATTATGTTCGGACATTATTTAAACTTTTTTCAAACAACCACACAGCAGTTTTCTACATACCAGTTTAGACTACTTTTGTCAGGGTTTGATAAGGAACATGATGGGGATTGTTATTCGCAATGCTTGTCACAATATCCGCAGAGAATCTCCCTTTTCGGTTTGTCAATTATTAAATCGCTGCATTAGTTTATGTTCGGAAGTGAATGGCTGTCATTTTGAACATCTTGTGTATATGAAAAGAAAATTATCGCCAACTCAAAAAATCATTAGGACAAAAGGTGCCTGTTTTTTTATGTGTAGAATAAGATGCTGCTATCAAAGTATAGGTATCCATTTTTTTTTCATTTGACCTTGAAAACCCCGTGAAAACTGCCACCTAGCATAAAAATCATTTGCAATTTTCTTCTCGTTTGAATCTACTCGGTACGTATCTCAGGATTTTGCGATATACTTTGCTATTCTTGAGTTCGATATAGGAGAATGCGGAGTAGTAGAGAAGGCCCTGACAGAAGGAGTGACGGAAAAATGCAGTATGGAACACTCAAGTGGACTGGGTAAAGATAGATAAGTCGCCATTCTGCCAAATTTAATCATCGGTAAAATGGGCATCTACGAGAATGCTGAGGGAGTAAATTGGAACTTGATAGAGGCGTGGGCAAGATTAAGATGTGATATTGCTGAAACGGTGGGGAAAAAAGGTTTGTTTATTGGAACTATGAGGAACGTAAAAGGGAGGGGGTGAGTCTGAAGTATCTTTGGAAGTGAGAAGAGGCTTGGAGAGGAACAGGGAAGAAGGGGGTTCAGATCATAGATAGGTGCGAAGATAACAAGCAGGGAGAATAATCAAGGAATTGATAGTGAAAATTATGAAGGGGCATATTCGCACTATGCCGTCCGGTGACAACACGATGATGCCACGCAAAGATTTTCAGCTAAATGCCGGTGACACTGCATTATTTTTAAGGGGGGAAATCACAGTAAAATTTTCAATTTTTCGAAAAAAAAAATGTCGCTTAAAAGGTGCTTTAGGGTCTTAAAAATAATATACCAAATGATGGAATACGGCAAAAGTGTCCGGGTGCCCAAATTTCTTGCGTTGAATACAACGCTTTTTCACGACGCTTCACTTTCGTGCATACATATATAACATAAATAGTGATAAAAAACAGTGATATTTGTAAATCATTGTCATTATGAGTGACACATCGTCGAGTCGTGTTAGAAAAGGGACGAAAAAGGATACTGCGTACGAAAATCAACTGTACGGTGCAGACATTGCAGATTAGAGGTATATGAAATTTTCATATGGTTTCTCAGTACTTAAAACTTTAAACGCGTTTTTCTCGAAACCACTTTTTTTGAGCTCGCCGAAGACATAACTCGAGCAAATCTTTACCGATCGACTTGAAATTTTGACAGTAGCTTCGAAACATCTTTCTCCACGGAGCTACGTAGAATTTTTTATTTTATATGGCTTAGTTTTTTTTTATCGACGATTTTATGGCGTTTTTTTGTTGTTAAAAATTGAACTTTATTTTCAAACATGCACCATTTTGCGAAAAATCAATATATCGAAAAAATCCTACGTAGCTCGCTAGCTGTTGTTATATGGAAACTAAAAAAAATGGTTTTTTCTTCCAGGTCAAAAATTAAGGGGTCTACGTCTTCGGCCGTCGACACGCTTTAAAAAATAGGCGCCTTGGGGCATATGCTGCGCAGCCGCCATTTTTAAATATTTTTTATTGAAAAAATTACATTTTGTACTTTTTTTAGTATTGCTATAAAACCTACTTTACAGATTTTCGATTGATACTTTTATTCAGCCAAAATTAATTCCCGAAAATATGCCTATTTTTTGTGCGCTACCGTGATTTCCCCCCTTAAAAGTTTCATACAGCTATGTCATCTTGGAATGAGGTACGGAGCAATTAAAAATGAAATTCAAAAGCATTAATGAATGCTTTCTCGCATTCGATTGCATTTTATATTAAAGAGTTAGATACACTTCGTTCGTTTTTTTACAGGCGGGGAAGTGTTTTTTTTTAACATCAATTTCAATATGGCTGGGACAAGTAGACGGATTTTTTTCCAAAAACGAATAATCTACTGATAATAAATACTTTCGCCCTTTATTTGTTTTTACAATATTAATCTCGATGATTTTAATTTAGTATTAGAATATTTCGAAATGACAGCAAAATATAGGATTTGATTATTATACCAGTCTCCTTTAAGGGGTTAGGCTATTGTGAAAATGAACAACACAAATGAAGTTCGTCGATTGGGGCAACTCAAATTGAAGAGAAAGGTTCAACGTGTCGTGCCGGAATCACAAATTAAAGGTAAGCTTATGATTATAACGACAGAACTGCTATTAAAACTTCAAACGAAACTATGCTTTTTAAAACGTGTACACGATTTTCTCGACTTTTAATTAACGGATTGACTTGCCATCTAGTACATTTATTCAGTGTAATAGTAGTTTAGTTTTGACCGACGTTTTCCTTTTTAACATTTTTTTCATTAGTTATTAACAACAATAGTGATCACTCTCCTGAAAAAATCGAAAAAAAATTCCAAATTTTTATTTCGTTGTTTGGAACACGAAAATACGAACAGGTCAGTCAAGGTTAGCCAATACTATCTATTTTAAGGAAAAAACTGTTGTTTTCGAAATTAACCGGGTGGCCAAAGTTAAGTTTACCGTAAAATCCCTCACGTTTAAAGAGCCTTCGCGAAATTGTTTATAACTTCTTCAATTATTGATTTAAAAAAATGAAATTTGGTATACAACTTTGTTATTGTACATACAAATAAATGTCCCGACGCCTTTTCAATCTTACCGATTCCTTCAACATTTTTTGTTGTTGAAATAACCCCATTTTTCGGATCGTAACGGTAGCCGAACCCCTTAAGAACTCATCAGTGTAATGGTTTTTTTTTACTTCTGACTGATCTCGATTTCATTTCAATTAATCCTCTCCATCCTGAGATCGCGTGACGAGCTGATTCTGCTCGCGATTTCAGTAAACGTTCCACACTTGGAGCTTGTTCGAAGAAGGGCTTATCATTTATGGATCATTGTCACATTTACGTCCTTTGTGGTTGTTATAAATTGAACATTTATTGCGCTTGATGAATTACGCGAGTCTGCGTTTTCTTTCTTACATATTTTCAATGTGACGGGTAACGTAAGGGCGAAGCGTAACGATGCGGTTTGATAGCCGTCAGCTAAACGTGGCCAAATAATGCCAAATCGTATAAATTCCTTTGAAAATCGTTGAAACAGCGCTCAAAGGAAATACGAAGTTTTCCGTTTTTAAATAAATTCAATCAATTTAAATGATACATTTAATACATTAATATTCAATAAGTTCAAGCAATAAATTTAATAAATTAAATCAATTAATAAAATTAATAAAATTAATTAAATTCATTATAAAATAAATTTAATTAATTAATAACATAAATTTAAAAAGAACTTAATTCCACTATATTTTAGTTCATGAAAAACTTAAGGTAATCCTATCGCGTCAGCTAAACCCAACCAGACGAGATTAACTTCCATACTTTTCAACAATCGTCGGTCTGTCAAAACAATGTCAGGTGCGGGAAATATGAAGCATTGTAAAATTTGTGTCGACGAAATATTTAGGTTAAAAATGAAATATGTATAGAAATTCGAATGAGTGAGATCAGGCTAGGACTCCAGACAGCTGTTGCCTTGCTGTCACGTCTCTTCATCGTAGCAAGTCGTAATAAAACCATTACCGGACGTTCTAATTAAACTTGATATTACATAAAAATTAGGTCGATAAGGGCACTTTTTTCTGAGAGCATTAAATTACTACAAGTGTTAAGCATATAAAACCGATTATTTTAAAGAAGCTGACAGATTCTGACTATCATATATACTTTTGTAGCAACCGGAAATTGGGTTTTTGTTTGTTGTCTCGGATTTCTTTCACAAAAATACAAAATTTTAATCTTTTTTTTTCTTTGGAATAAGGTCGATAAAGACCCTGAAATTTTACAGAGACAATTATTCAATATATTTAGGAAGCTAAAAAAAATTATGGATATCCTATGGATTAAAGCGTGGCGATAGGATTACCTTAATCGGAGACGAACAAATGCAGGAAATCAAGAAAGAATGCAAACTCCAACGTTCTTTAAGAGTGCCTTTAAGACGTTTACCTAAGCCATATATTCTAGTGTTGGATTAAATAATTCAATTAAGATGAAAAGCGATAATCGTGAATCGCCATTTTTCATGGATGTCGACCCTGAACGTAGTGCTCGTGCAAGTTAAAAATGACGATCTTCAAGCGTGAAGCGTGCATTGGATGACGCCAGAATCAGGTATTTTTCATCAGGTAATCCTGTTTATGTTCTGAAATTGATTGTTTACATATAAGTATTTAATGATTGCCCTACTTTGGTATGATGTACGTAAATATGCACATTTATAAATTACTTTCGATCTATCTATTTCCTTGCGAAAAGATAAATGCGCAAGGAAGCAGTATGAAAAATAACGACCACTAAAACATGCCATCAATATACATGCGTTAGTAAATTACTTTCAAGCAAATAATCTAATTGCCCGACATCCTTTTCTTATCTTTGCTTCAGTTTTTGGAGGGTTTTTTTTTTGTAAAGAAATTAAGGGCGATGGCCAAAATCGTGAATTAAGGGTGTCGAATTTTTAAATTCTTTCAAAGTATTATTTTGAATTATCATCTCCTATATCGGCACCGCAAATTTTTTTCTCGGGTATGAAAATGCTGGGAAAGTCCAAATAAATATGAATAAACAATATTATGTGAAGAGAAGATTTTTCGTAGATTTTTCTTCACAATATTGTCGAATATTTGCGTTTAGCAAGTCTGTAATGATAGATGAGTGGAACAGACTTTGTATCCAAGATCAACAAAAATTGTTGGACTATTACAAGATTCATCAAATCCTCTAAAAATCCTATTTTCATTAAAGAATAAATACTTGTTTCATTGCATATTGGACTTTTTTAGCGCCTAATACTGGACTAATACTTTGGCGAGGTTGATTCACCAATTTACTCGTCAATTTGCCTTACGTTTTAATAAATATCTCCATTATACTTTGTACATGTTCAAATAATTGGTGATTCAATGACAGATGTGAATAATCGCTCAATCACGTTTTTCATTAGCCAAGCAATCAGAAAATCCATAGCCTGAGTACTTAAGGATGTTGAGTCCCTATGAAACATGTAAATATTAATTGTTCAATAAATAGCTTCTTAATCGTCATGAAATTTTTACACGACCTCCTGAATACTTCATGTAAAAACATACCAAATTTTCAGAATTCTATCATCATTACTTCAACCTCCTTAAGGGTTGAAATGAAAAATGATAAGAAAATTCGGAAAATTTGGTATGTTTTTGTATGAAGTATTTAAGAGGTCGTGTTAAAATTTCACGACGATTAGGAAGCTCGTTATTAAAAAATTAACAATTTTTAAAAGAAATAAAAAAAAATGTATCAATAAACTTCGTTTTGTTCCCCTTGCTTTCAGTATATTGTAGATATTATAAAATTGAGAGGTCAAAAAAAAAACGTATTGCAAAGTTACATCAGTTTCCATAAAACAACATTTAATTTGTGATTGTTAATTGTTCAATAACGAGCTTCCTAATTGTCGTGAAATTTTTACACGACCTCTGAAATACTTCATACAAAAACATACCAAATTTTCAGAATTTTATCATCATTTGCGATTTGGGACTCAACATCCTTAAGTCTCTTTACGATGTTGGAAGTTCGCATGTTCGGTGAATTCACGCTCCTAATGTCCCATAAGATTGAGTTTATATTCACTATTTAGAAGCAGAAGTGAAATTAATTCCGTGCCTTTAATTGCACAATGAAGATTTCATTGATAATAAACCGTATTCGCTGAGAGTACATTTCCTTTTAATCTCGAATCTCGAACGAGATAATCCTCGTTCCAAGTAAAACAATTCTCTCCGAATTCTTGTTCATTACAACGAGGATTGAGAGATAGAGAGCAAAATAATGAAATACGATCTTTTAATAATCGAAATATACGCAAACATTTTATTCCAGAGTATATGGTGAACGATAAAATCGGATTATAGGGAAAATAATGTTATTTTTTTTGTGCATTCGTATAATGATTGCAATATGCGATAAAAACGGCCCGTAGGAATATAAATCCAAGCACAACAATAAAGATCTTCCAAGATGCGATTATTTCATATACATATCTCTCAAATTGTGCCAACAAAAATGGAATGAAAATCAAGCTTCTTTTCGATTTTTTTTTCTCAATTTTCCCGGAGTAAATCTGGTTGTATAATTGATGGAACCGCAGAAATCACTAAATTCGATTTTGTACTTGATAAACGTTGCATAAAATGAAATTAAAATAATGCTACTTAAAAACGTTATACTGAAAGGCATTGTCGTTTTCAAATGATCAGGTTGGTCCTATATGTACGTAAGTCGAGTAAGTTCGGGATCTTTTAAAGAATAGTTGAACATGATAACGGTTTCAGGACACGGCCTGCTGAACGTGTTAGGTATTCCATACCTCTTGCTTATAGTGTGTATCGTGTTTTCGCAGTTCACACATATTTTTAGGCGTTCACAAATACAAACGAAACAAGTTGGTTTAGGAAAAAAAACTGTCCTCATTATATCGATAAAAACAATTCTTTACTTGTGTATCTTAAATTTAAATGAACGTAGAATCTGTGATACTGAAGGAAGATTACAATTTTTAATGCTTTTTCAGTTCCAGTCACGAAGCTCCGACGTTTTTCTATAGCTGTTAAGCAACACTGTTTAAGGGGTCTTCTCACTTTAGACGCTAAAAAAATCTATTTTCATGATTTTTTTGACATGTTTATATTATAGATATTGATATAAAAGTTGTTACACTTAATAAATACACTTTCGAAATACATAAAACATTTTTTTATGTATTTATGTAACCCAAACAACGTTTAAACACGTTTTTTTATCGAAACAACGTATTTTGACGGCTTGTTAATAAAATCTTCGAAACTGCTAAACCGATCCTTATGGAATTTTAACCACATATTCTTTACAACTATAGATATAGCGCATATCAAGGATTTTTTAAAATTTGATTTTTACTGTTTTTTGCCACAAACGGTGAAAAAACACGTTTTTTGTTTATTTTTTTTCCGAAAAATGTCCGCCATTTTGTTATTTTTGCATATATCAGAATTCGTATTGCGCTACCGCCATTAACATACTGAATCTAAAACCGTTCGATTTTTTTGTTTCGGATTATCCATCTCCGAGATTTCACCGACAGCGCAGACCTACAATTTTTTTTGGACATTTTTTTAACTACCATTTTCGTCTATAAATAGTGACTCAACAAGTCATTTTCAAAAAAATGTATTTCGAAAGTGTATTTATTAAGTGTAACAACTTTTACATCAATATCTATAATATAAACCTATCAAAAAAATTCATTCGAATAGCCTTTTTTCAACCTCTAAAGTGAGAAGACCCCTTAATGATATCATTAGTCAAAATCCTTCTGCAATTGAAAATCACTTTTTTTTATATTGTTATTTTCTTTTCGAAATAATGGTCTCAATCCATTGATATCAACAATGAAAAAGAAGTGCATAGATCCTTGACTACATTCCGAAACAAGTTGCATTTGCTTCCAAATATGAAACAAGTAAGAGTGTTACTAAAATACGAATGTGATGCTAAAAATAATTTATAAGTTATCGATTAATAGAAAGATTAATAACTTATAAAGAATACGAATAATTCATTACTAATCATTCTACAACGCTACACCCATCCATTTTTTTCCACTACGCCATCGACGATATTGAATATGTCTGCGATTGTCAAATATTCTCAATTGTCGAAATTTCTCCGAACGAAGATAACATGCCACTACAATTTTTTCCCTCTCAATGAATAAGAAATACTTATAATTAAGCGCCCATTATTCTCCGATGAATGTTCGTACGGGTGAGCCGGTATAATTTCAATTCAGACGGCACGCTAGGTTATTTAATTTTAAAAAATCCCTAAACGCGGCATCCCTTCGATAACGATAGGGCCTAACAATCAATTCGAAAAAAATACCGCAAAAAGATCTTTTATATTCCCTTTCTCTTAGATCGTCCATAAAAAAAGCTACACACGTAGTTCTCACCGTGAAAAAAGTTGCGATGAGTATTCGCCACATGGCACTCTGCACCGGCATATTAAAAAAACCGACAATTTTTTAAATCACTGACTGCTCGTCAAGACACTCGTATTATTTTGCCATAAGATATTGAACGCTGTTCTATGTATTTATTTTTCGCGTGACTAATATAAATATAAATATATATGAATAAATATATATATATATATATATATATATATATATTCACATTCACATATTCGAAAATGTACACGTGAACGTGATCGATTCGTTGGAGAACAAGCGTCTTTTTTTCCCGAGAGAAGCAAACACGTAGCGCGACCGATCCCGATGGACTGCGAGTCGTTTTCTAAGCAAAGCCTCGAAATTCACCTAGGATCTCCAGGATTTCCAATACAGCGGTGCAACCCCCCCAGGTTGTTGTCTTCATCCAGACACAGAGAACGCCGGGTGGGGAAAAAACTCCATAAACGATGTGTCAGGTAGAGAGAAGAAGAGCAAAAGGGAGAGAGATATGATATGTACACGAGGAACCAAGAGAGGTAAGAAGGATTTCTCCAAGAGTTCCTCGCGGAACCAAAGACGAGCGCATTGGCACTCGGACCATCCGGAGTACTGTTAAAATGCATGCCCGGTGCCTCGTCTAACAACCTTCCTCTCTCCGCCGTCGTGTTCTCTCGTCTTCCCTCCTCGCACCAGGCCAGCGGGAAGTAAATTTTTGCCGAAGGAGTGACGGCCTCGAACGTCCGATACCGTGACGTTATATGTGTACTTAAGGGCAGATATACACCTAGGAGCCGGAAAAAAGGTAATTTTTGTGAATTTTTTCAAGGAAAACTATTTGAAATTTCGGATTGGGGTTTTAATTGTCTAAAAGTATATACATTCAAAAATATGTTTAATTTTCTTTATTTGAAAATATCAAAAATATACAAGGATATTGTATGATCCTTGGAGCGTGGTAAAAAAATCGGGACCCAAAATTTCTCGAAAACCAATGAACCGATTGCCTTGAGGTTTTTTGTGGTTATTCTATACACTATTATCTAGTACTTGTCATAGCCGATTTTGAAAATGTCGATTTATGACAAAATCGCGGATGTTTGAACATATAAATAGTTATTTTTGGGCCAAAAGTTAGTTCTTATTTTTCTTATAAAACAAAAACTAAGTAACGGAAAAAAAATCCTATGACAAGTACTAGATAATGGTGTATAGAATAACCACAAAAAACCTCAAGGCAATCGGTTCATTGGCTTTCAAGAAATTTTGGGTACCGATTTTTTAACGACGCACTCCAAGGATCATACAATATCCTTGTATATTTTTGATATTTTTGAATAAAGATAATTAAACATATTTTTGAATGTATATACTTTTAGATAATTAAAACCCCAATCCGAAATTTCAAATAATTTTCCTTGAAAAAATTCACAAAAATTCCATTTTTTTCCGGCTCCTAGGTGTATATCTCCCGTTAAAAAACCGCCCTTGTATTTAATCATGGAACATGCTTCTATAAATGTTAACGATCGCGCATGCATTATGTAAATGAAATCAATCGAAGTGTCAGAAGGAATTATTTGTTACGCCAATTACATTTTTTTTATCATTAATGACCAGAGGTAATCGCTGACAACAGGTTGCTTTATATTTGCTCATTCAGATACGAAAATCCTGACGTATATTATTACATCGTACTTTATATTAGGCAAAGTTAATAGTACGATAAATCGGACGTTGATGCTCTGTTTTTCCACGCGTTTTCGTTGCGCGATATTCGAATTTGTTGAGTAGCCAATAACACAATATATCGATATACCGAGCTGAAATATGGTGAATGCAAAATACTTAGGAATTGACAAACTATACTGTTTTATCTTATGACTATTTATTATTCCACTTTAACTACATAATGCATGAAGACATATGTGTGCATGAATTATGCACATGTATATAAATATGCAAAAAGGCAAAAAACTTGATCTCGAAATGAAATTTATATTTCTGTTGAAATGAAGTAAAAAATACTCCGGTTCATACAATAAATCAGGCGAATAATTTTGTTTTTCTACATATATACATATATCGATCGTCGTGATGCCATGTATGGGCATATATATGTATATATATATATATATATAAACACAAAAACAATAAAACATAAAAATATGAAAATATAATAATTAAAAATTTTTAAAAAATGAAATAATAATAATGATAATATTGCAGTAGATAGATTAATTCCAAGTACATCCTTCAAGTAATTCTCCATTGTTATTCTTTTTTACAATTTAATAATAGTAATCATGTAAATAATGTTAGACTTGAAGTTATAATTGCATGCGTCTTCGATGCGAAATTCATTAATATGAAAATTTAATTATTTCGAAATCATTTAAATTAAGGGACGACGCCACTGTGACATGCCGAAAAAGGTCGGTTTTCCGATTTTTTTGGGTACTAGATTATTTCTTTGGGATATGAAAAAAGGTGTGTTATTGAACATACTTATTTCGTGTAATTTTTTATTTACATTTATTGACATTTATTACAAATAAAACTTATTTCATGTAATTTTTTATTTATAAAATGAAAAATTGACAACGTTATTGAAGAATAATAGAGCTTCTGTATGAAGAATGTGCTCCAACGGCCGGATCGATAGCTTGATTTTGTGTTTTACTGTTTATGTTTTACATATATATATATAGGTTGTATCGACCTTATCATGTATGGGCATATATATACGGGACGTATCTTAATTACTAGTTTTCCGTTCGCATGCATATAGGGTGTCTCTTTCCAAGCAAATCGCGTTTTTTAAACTGTTCTGCGACAAAAAATGGCCGAGATATTCGCGAGCAAAGTTCAACAGTAGTTTCGGCGTTCAAGGAAGCGCAGATGCGGGTTTGAATCCACATTCGCGCAAGTGGATTCAAATCCATTGATTGTTATCAAATTAAATCGTTCAATTTCGAATGTTGAAATTTGATTTTCAAACCTTATCCGGTTACCCAAAAAAATTATTAAATAATAAATTTAAAGTGTTAGACAATATTGTCTATTGTTTATTTGAAAGATCTAAAGATCTTTTGAGTAAACAATGGATAACATTGTTTAGAATTTTTTATTTACCATTGAATGCCTTATTTGGACGAACGGATAACGTTCAAAACTCAAATTTCAAAATTTAAAATTTTAAGTTCAAATCCCCTGGACCGAATGTGGATTCGAATCCACGCCCGCGCTTGCTTGGACTACCGTGCCATTGTTTACTCTCCGTTGGAATTTACTCGTGAATATCTCGGCCAATTTTAGTCGCAAGAGTTTTGCCTGGAAAGAGACACCCTATATGCCCACCAACGGAAAACTAGTAGTATATAGTAACTAAATATATAGTGCAGAAGTATGCAGAAGGTGCAGAAGTATGAAATCAGTTTTTTCTTGTAAAAATTACACGGCTGTTGTTTGAAAATGATAAAAACGAATGGAGATGGCTTTCTGCGTCACATTCAATTCATCCGCGAGTTCTTGTTGACTTTGAGTATCATCTTCATCCACTAAGGCTTGTAATTCGTTGTCTGCGAACTTTTTCGGTGATTTTCCACGCTCTTCGTTTCTCACGTCAAAAGCACCACTTTTGAATTTTTTGAACCACTCAAAACACTGTGTTTTACCAAGAGCATGTACACCGTAAGCTTCGACAAGCATTCGATGCGATTCTGCAGCAGTTTTCTTCAAATGATAACAGAAAACCAATGCCTTCCGCAAATCGTAGTTCGTAGGCACAAAA
>OX632364.1:2070192-2090192 GCA_951751655.1 Ophion costatus
TGTAAAAATAACACGGATATATGCGTTCGGACAACACACATACGTGTGTTATTTTCTTACACGCGTTAAAACGTGTAAAAAGTGTCTGCAGCCATTTACACACTCAAACACTTATTTTTGCAGTACTGCATACACATGGGATGCGTCGAAAAAATGAATTCAATGACAAAGCTTTCCATCGTCAAAATATATGTATTTATTGGAGACTACTTATACATTACGCTGTGTTGATTGTATTAGTTATATCAATTATAAAGTTAATTATATATTTACAGTTTTGATAGTTGTCTTTTCTAAATACATTATGATGATGTAGTACTATGCGAGTAGGCACACTATGGATTTGTTGACCATGGGTTCCGGTATTTTAACCCGTATATTGCGATCTGCTACCACAATTTTTATTATAAAGCCTGTGCGTGTATACTAAGATATTAATTGAATCCGCTAACGAGTTGATTGAAAATCAAATGTGGTCTTGTTAACCGGCCAATCAATAAATGTCAAACCAACTAACGAGTTTCACGTGAAAGTTGTTGGGCTTGATAAATAAAGTCTTGTAATACATAAAAAAAGAATTTTTATTCATTTTTATTCATTTTTAAGTACAAAAATTATAGTTTAATGTAACGCCTCAAAAATAGGTGGGCTAGGTAGCTCCATCACAACTGAGCAACGGCT
This sequence comes from Ophion costatus, assembly GCA_951751655.1. Taxonomy (NCBI): domain Eukaryota; kingdom Metazoa; phylum Arthropoda; class Insecta; order Hymenoptera; family Ichneumonidae; genus Ophion; species Ophion costatus. The sequence continues at coordinate 2,070,874 of OX632364.1, forward strand.
TGTCTGAAACAAACAAATCAAAGTCCATTTGATTCAGTATGACATCAGCTACAAAATGACCCTCGGACATAAAGTTTTATCAAAAAATAAAAAAATGGTACATGAAAAACGAAAAAACTACAAAAAACGCGTTTTTTCGCAGTTTTTCGCAAAAAAAAAGTAAAAATAAACATTTTAAAACCATTGAGGGTCATCTTGTTGCGAATCATGTTTACAATATGTGGTTCAAATTTCAAGAGAATCGGTTTATTAGTTTTAGAGATACGATGGAGCTAGATTTTGAAAACGTTGTTTCGAGAAAAACGCGTTTGAAGTTTATACTATGAAAAACTCTTACCTAACCGCAATCGGCAATTCCTGCACCGTACAAAATCTTTTCTGATTGCTCATCATCGTCGATTTATTCAAGCCATGCTTGCTTTCGTTTGGTTTGAAATTTTCGAAGTGGACTGTCCCCTTAATTATGAATATGTTTTTACAAAACTCGGTGCACAACTTTGTTAATGTCCCTACAAATGAATGTCCAAACGATTTTCCAATCGTCTTACTTATTTCTTCGAAATTAATTCTTTTCAATAACCCTGTTATTCGGGTCGTTACAGTAGCCTAACCTAAGACCGCAATGGACTCAACGAAAGTCAGTTCAGATTAGCGAAGTGCGGGTAGGAAGTGATACGAAAGAGTTCAATTGAAAATAGTAAAACGTAAAGACCCGCAAGGGTAGACGTTGCAACTCGGGAAATTGAAAAAACGTATATCTTTATTTTTTTATTGTACGCTGTTACGTTATCGTTGAGATCCTCTTCGAGCAGAATGCGCAGATGTTCGATCGTACGAAATGTGTATAATTTATAATAAATATCATCTCGAAGCAACGCCGGAGAATAGTCGTTCTCTGCGATTCGTATTTCCTTCTCGAAGTCTCGGATTACTGTAAATGCCGATGACTGGGCAGCTTCGAATATATTTGTCACGGGTGTTCGCCTCGACAGACCGCGTACGTATCGAGCGAAGAACCGACGAGCGTTGTGTACGGTCTCGTTCTCGACGACACGCGTACTTCGTGCTGCGTGAACAACAGGTAGGAAAAAAAAGGGAACGAGATTACCCTGCCGTTATTTTCCAACTTTGCGTATCCCCCCACCTTCGTTCGTCGACGTTCGGGACCCCTCGAAGAACAGTACATAGAGTAGGAAAGTAGCAATGGACTGTTCGTTTATTGCATATGTCCATTATAACATAGACCGGGTAATAGAGTTGTCGTAATTTTGAAACTCGTTGCTTCATACTGGATTCGATCATACTTCATACTGGATTCGATCATGAAGATCGAACACCTTGAAAGACGAAGGTCAATAAAGTGTCAGTGAAATTGCATCCAATTTTTGTCTTTTTTTCCATTACATCTATGGATTCTAGGCAACCTCCTCTCGTGAAGAAGGAATGATACATTAATAATAATATTGACGGGGGGAGACGGATACCTTTAGGCGAGACAAATATTGCTGATTTTCATGATCTTTGACGCTGTGAAATAAAAAGATCAAATTTATCGAAAAACGGCTATATTTTGCAATCGAAAAAAAAACTTTTTTTATTTTCAGAAACATTTAGGGTCGTGCTTTAGACAATAAGGTTAGAAAGATGTCAACCAAATTTCAACAGATGCGGTCAATTAGTTTTGTAGCTATACGTCACGTCAGTTTTGAAATTGCAGTTTAGAAGACCGTGCCATACCGACGCCATTTTCAAAGATTGACGATTTAAAAAAATATCACGTAACAGCCTAAAGTAGTAATAGAACATACACCGAGTCTCAAAAATGGTGAAGACATCTGTCTTTATTTAAAAAATCACGAATATCAGCAAACTTTTTCTCGCCTAAAGCTATGTTCCCCTTAATAATGTTCAAGTGGCAATACAGCGAGGACCATTGCAACCCAATAATATTCCCTATGGTTGAGAATAATCATGACGGTTTTTTGAATCAATAACATCAATAATTTTTTTGTCTTGCGTCAAAGTTAAACGCATTTTTTTCTTAGAGCAGTGGAAACTCGGCCCCTCGCTTGCGTCGCCTTCACTTCTGCATACACAGCTCAACATCAATCGAACCCGAACATTTTCAGGAGCAACTCAGGGCTTCGGGCAATTTTTTTTCGGAAAAAATTAACATTACGGACATTCATTTTTGAGAAAATATTGACAACGATTTTGCTCACAAAAATTTCATACGAGAAAATAAACGTCACCCAGTATGCACACGCCAATTTACATTTTCTACGATTTTGAATCCTAGAAATGAGAGATTCGATCGATAGTCAGAGTGGTATCAAGACGTTTGCCATATGCCGCCACCTTAGATGATCAAGTATTTCATTGGTGAATTCAAAGCGAGGGAACGCGAAAGTTTCTTAAATACGTTTTCAGGCCTTGGCCTTGTAGATTTTTGGCATTTTGATCGTGAATCGACGCGAGTTTCATTTCGCCAACGTAATCTTTTTTTCGAATACGTATCGCATCGAGCAGACACGGATAATATTCATTGAGGCATAGGTAATAAAGAGTCGTAGAATACCGAGAAGTTACATAGTAAGTATTGATTTTACGTATATCCGGAATACACGTCATACTCTCTTTTGCGAAAACAACGAAAAATTTACGAAGGAGACTTCGGGACAAGCGACATTCATTTTCTCGCATAGCATTATTGCCACTTACATTACGTCACCTCATTGTACATCACTCTTGTAATAACACCAATAGAATTATAACGAGCGGACTTTCCCACCTCGACCTTCCAGTACGCCAAATTCTAAAATTCTTCGTACGATCGAGAGACGTATCCGATACAAAAAAAAAATTAACATTCTCTATTTTGTCTAGCTCAGGCTTCTTGACATTGAACTTCTAGGTCTTTGACCAATTATTTCCCAACAACGATCTAAGTCCTTGTACACGTTATTAATATTTTCTCCGTCATTTACTAAATTCGGAATAAATTTCAGTAGCAGTTAAAATAGTAAAAAAATCGCTTTTTCAGGTCACTGCTTTTATTGGTCTAGCTTCGTAAGGGCTTACATACTGTTAGGAATAGCGGTCGAGTGGGAACTTGTGGATTCCCTTAGGGCGTGTCTGGACAGCATAGAAAAGTGGCGTTGAATTATTATTTTGCACTTGTTCTTTTACATCGCTTTTTTTTCTACGTCACTCGAGCATACAAGCTCGCTGATATAATCCCAGCGAGGTTAACTCGGATCCGGCGAAAGATTATACCCGCGTAGCCCCACATTTTGTCGCTGCTTCCCGCGAATCGCAGAATCGAAGGAATACTTCTTCAAATCCCAGAGAAAAATTCTTTTTTAAAGCAGTGGTCTGGTGTAGAGGCCAAAACGGTGATTTTTGGTGTTTTTTTTTATAAGGAAAAAACAACGGACCTTCTTGCAAATTTTATTGTACTTTAACACACATTTCAAGAGTATACATTTTTTAAAACTAATTGTCGCGAAATAGCGAAGTATTAAATTGACCATAGAAGCGCCTCGACGCTGGAGTCTCGAACTGGCAGAAAAGATGGCGTGCTTAATTCTTGTCTGGAGTGGAAAAACCGCAATTATTTTTAATTGACATATATTTTTTTTGTCGATGAACTGAAAAAAAAACCAGAAAAAACCGTCAAACCATATTGATTTTCGAGCTTCAACAAGGAAGTGATGATTTATACAACTTTTTTCTTTCTCCGTGCAATAAAAATACTATAAAATAACTTTTTTATAAATGTTTTTAGTTCATTTAGGATGGTTTTTAATAATCTAGAGAATGAACTTTGGTTTGCGTCGATAGGTCAAATAGTTTTTTTTGCTATTATGCCGACCGATTTGAAAGAATTACGAATAAGAGATTACGAGAAAACGCGCTTTAAAGTTTTCGGCCACCCAGCCCGCTCGAGTCAAGCGTTTGCACATTTTCTCGACCCTTACCTGTTCTCGGGTCTGTACCTTCGAAAATACTTCGTGCTTACGTCCAGGGCTTTAGGAACATGTTCTCTAATAGTCAAACCATCGATTAAAGGGGAAAAATCGATTTTTCGACCCGTTACCCCAGACGACTGCCTTAATGCGTGATGCGCTTTACCGGGTATTTGTAGGAGGGAGTGTTTTGGACTCAACTGACAAAACAATAGCTCCAACTATTCTCCGTTCTTTATTTCAATCATTATTGCTGAATTTTGCATTGAACTGACAAAACCATAGCTCCAACTAATTTCCGTTCTTTATTTCAATAATTATTGCTGAAATACATTGTTTTCTTGCTCACTTTGAACATTCAATTGGAGAAGCCCATTGCGGGTACTTACCTCCCAAATTATTCTAAATCTCTGAATCGTCAACAGTATAGTGAAAACGACAGGTACCCAATTTTCAATACTAAGGGGGTATATAACCTGTAGACGAGGAAAAAATTTCTGAATTTCGTGATTTTTTTAAAGGAAAGATGTCTTCACCATTTGTGAGACTTAGGGGATGTTTTATCACTACTTTTGCCTGTTACATAATCTCTTTTTATCAATCCTTGGTAATGGCAGGATTAACACTCATACGCAGAATGTAAACCAAGAAAAATTGACGATGAAGTGGTACACTTTGAAACAGGAGATTAAATCTTCAGAAAAAATGCCTACATTTGGCAATAAAAAATACTTTTTTATATTTTTCAGAAACATTAACTGTCGTGTTCTAGACAATAAGGTTATAAAGATTTAAATCAAATTTCATCAGCATCGGTCGATTAGTTTTTTAGCTATACGTCACGCCAGTTTTGAAGATGCAGATACGTCACGCCAGTTTTGAAGATGCATGTTTTGAAGATGAAATCTATAGTAAGTTTAACCATATTTCAACCATATTTTATATTACCCTGAGGGGACAATAATATTTTATAGTCATGGTTACTGCCGAAAATCTAGTACTGCTTATGATATTTTAGGAGTTGTGTTAATTATGCTCATTTGTTAACGGTGCTTAAATTTGTTAACAACAAGCTTTCAAGCATACGTTGATTGTTAATGCTGTATATTACGAGTATAGTAGGTTTTCATAAAATGGATACTAACTTACACTATCAAAAATAGTGGTTTTTACCATATTGAATGGTATGTCTACTGAATGTATATAATATTAATAATTATATGTATATAATATTAATAATTGAAAAATTCAAAAAATTAAATTTGGAGTACTACCTGTATGAGCGTTTATCATGATTTGTTATTTCCTGACCTCCTGAAATGATTCCTATCGAAGAAAATAATTCACCTACATGGACATTCGAAGCTACGACCTATCTATCTATATTTACGCACACTGCCACTATGCTACCGGGTACTTATATAAGTTTTCGGGACTCAGGGTATATACCAGGGTATATACCCTGAGTCCCGAAATCGGTGAAGAATTATTTCGTTCAAAGAAAAAAATCATGAAAATCAGCTCCCTTTTTTCCTCGCCTAAAAGTATTTCTCCCCTTAATGCACCTTTTTTTTATGAATAACGACGAGTTTTGTATTTTTATTTAGTCTAAACGAAAGGTAATAAAAATAGAAAATTGGTATACGGTACATTTTCATGTAAATTTATATGATGCACGAATAAAGAACGAAAAAGGATTTAAATTCTTCTTTTTTTCTCTCTAAATGTTCTTTTGACGTTCGCACTCAATTTCGTATTTTCACTACTGGGAAAGAGAAGAGCGCTGTTCGGACGACGATTCGCGCAGAATAGTCGGACTTACGTCCATTCGTTCACAAGAATTCAATCCACATATCCGATGTATGGAACGTATAATGAAGAGAAGAGCGCACGAGCCAACCAGGAGATAAACGATATAATTGTCCGTTATATAGCGAATTACGAGTGTACTACTCGCACTCGATCTTTTTTCCTCTCCTGCTCTACCGGACTTTTTTCTCCGGAACCCCGCTTTTGTCACGGGCCATGGCAGCGGATAACAACTTTTCCTACACTATATATCCCTATTATATTATACTATAGAGACAGGCCGTGATATACAGTTGGAAAAGGAAGCTTGTACGAACGAAAATCATCGCCCGAAGAAATGTTTTTTTGCGTCTTCTTTTTCTCGGACTATTCTTCTCTTCTTCGATCATTCTTTCGCTTCCTTCGTTTCTCTCCTTTTCCCTTTTTTGTTGCTGTTGTATTTACAAGCATGTCTCGCTTTTTTCGAACTTCCGCTGTTGCTTCCACTCATCCGTCGTTTGTATAGTCTGTTCCGACACTGCGGCCTCTCCTCGTCGTTAGCATAACCATAAATACGCTGCTTCACCCGCCTTCTTAATTGTACGGATTAATTTATTGCGAGCAGATGTATCGGGGCTTTTTACAACATTTTTACTCGTTCATTTGTTTTTATTGTTTAAGGCAGTATTGTTGTGTAGCAATTGTAAAAAATCGTTTTTTTGATTTTTATTTTATTTTTCTAAAGACCTTTTTGAAAACGTCAGTGAAAACCGTTTAGTGATAATCATCAAATTAGCCGAGTTATAGAAATTATAAAGCGTAAGCTCGGGGAGTGCGGTCGAAACGCAGCGCCTATAAGTATTGTTGTCTAGAAATGAGAAAACATTGTTTCTTTTTTATTTTATTTTAATATTTTATAGACCTTCCTGAATACGTCGGTGAAAAGCGTTTAAGGCGGTATATATATTTACAATAATCAAAAAATCGATTTTTCTTTCTTCAAATGTCAGAACTATGTTACGGAGAATATTTTCCCAAAGTTTCAAAGTGAAATGTCGAAAACTTCAAATGTTACCACCCGGCAACGCTGTGTCTCACCGATCGGATTTGGAGCGGGCGTAAACTTCAGACGCGCTTTGCTAAAAACTATTATACATTTTCGAAATTGGCGTGCAGGATTACTCAAAAACTATTTAGCCGATTTAAGTGAAACTTGGTAGAAATATTGATAATATTGCTACCTCCTACTCGACGAGAATTTGAAAGTTTTTGCAAAATCAGAAAAAAATTGCCCTTTTAATCCAAATTTTACATAAACGTTGCGTGAAATGTTGATTTTTTGGTGTAAATGCGTGCTATTCTCTGAAATTTGCATTTTCTGCATTTTAATTACTGTCAAATAGAACCTATACATGATCTAAATGAAAAAGATTTGATTTTTTTACAAATCAACGTCTAGGTGAAGCTAGACTGAACGCTGATTCGAAACTCCCGCGGTTCCCTTGCTGTAACAGCTCAGTCATTTTGATGATAAATTAATTGAAAAATAAGTATTTCGTATACTCAAAAACACTATTAATGTATACCTACAGTTTGCTGAATGTAGCAAAATTATTTCTTAGTTTAAAAAATCCCTCAAAATTGCTTGATTTTTTTCCCTCTAAATGTATATCCCGGATTAAGGAGGTTGGAGCGGTCCAGTTGGGTTAATTGGTGGCTTATGCCTTTTTTTACTTAACCTCAAAAAAATGCATACGAGGTATAGATTCATTCTGTAGATGCTAATTTTTCATACGATATTCTATATAATTAAAGGGCAAAGTTTTGCATTTTTATGTTTTCATTACGCGAATGAGAAAAACGTTTGTGTTACTACCAACTTGACTTGAAAAAGTATAACATTATCGATGGTTATTATGAAAAAAAACTGCGTCAGTGAATGCTTTATGAATCTCAGAATAAAAATCAAATGATGAGTCATTTATAATTAGAGTAGGACCTCGATCATGCGAACCTACTCGGACCGAGCCCAGTTCGAATAATTTAAAGTTCAGATAATAGAAACGTTTAATACTAGGGTGCAAATTGCATATGGAAAAAATGAAAAGGGAGTGTTTTTTGAAGCGATATTATGCGTTGCTTATGGATTTCTAATATACATTTGAAGGACAGCAGAGAATATGTGCTTTCGACATAAGTATTCGACACCCACCCGATGATTTTTTAAATTAAGAACTGTTCAATCCTCGGTTACCGTATGGTCCCATGCGTTTTTGGGACACCCAAATCGTCGCCAAATCAAATTAAGAATATGATTGGTTTTTTTCATATTTATACAACGTACACAACACTGATCACTAACTGGCAGCTTTTTCCGCGGATCGTTTCAAACAACCGTACAAAAGTATATAATCATAAATTAAAACAAACTTACAAATTAAAACAAGTTTAAAAACAAACAATGTTTGAGTTAAAAAAATATCGCCTCCCTGACCAGAAGTTTCGTTGCACGTCCTCGCCCGTAGATTAAGGAGTAAGGCCACTGTAACGGCCCAAAAAAAAGGTTTTTTCACTAATTTTTTGCTCCCGAAATTGAAGGTATTTGAAAAAAAACTTTTAATGGTGTTATCGGGCATACATTAAACTTTATTATAAAATTTTTTTACAGTAAAAAAAAAACAAAATGGCGGTTCCACAGCTATCTTCCCGGGACGTGTTTTGCTTCCAGGGCTCCGCGGCACGCAGCACCACTGGTGCACTTTTGAATCTAGAACAAAAAAAAAACCATTAATCTAGAGGGCTATAGCTAGAGAATGTCGATCGGATTTTAAAAAGTATCAATTTTTGTGGATTTGGCGTGCGTTTGAAAAAAAAAATTGATTTTTGACGAAAAAAACGGCAAGTTTTTTGTTAATAAAAAATCAATAAATAAAGTTCTTGAAAATTCCGATCGACATTGTCAAGATAATGTAAATGTTCACAACTGGTTAAAATTTCAAGTAAAAAAAATGAAAATTGTTCGAGTTATGCTGCGTGCCATTTTGAAAAACCATGTTTCGAGAAAAACGCGTTTAAAGTTTTGCGAATAGTTTTTTATAGCCAATAAAAAAAAATCGATTTTTCAAAAAAATTACAGTGGCCTTACCCCTTAAGCCAATAAAACAATTTTTATTCAGGGGATTGAACGCCGATCGGGAGCTATCTTTTGGCTGTTCGTGCCTTTATCGGTTGACACACGTCCACTTTTGTACGTTTAAAAACCCACGTTGGGTATTAAAAAATTCACACTAACTCTTTTTTGACACACTTACATACTTATAGTATTTCATCCACCTGCCCTTAACGACCCTGCGGTCGGTTTTTATTGAAAAAAAATCCGGGATACACTTGACACATTTTTTACTATGTCTGCATAATGGATATTCGGAAAATATGAAGATAAATCGTTGTAAACAATTATTGAAAACTTTCGAATTTAGGCAGGTGAACATTTTATTTCAAATTCATCCGGGTCAAAATGACCCAGCGTGTCAAGGAAGGGTTAAAAGAAAGATCACCCGATGAAAATAACAATGTGCATGGGCATGGTATCGGTAGCAAAGTGTAATTGCATAGTCCGTATATTCATCGCTTTTGAACGGAAAAAGAGTCTGAGCGGGGGATTCATTCGCTTGCAATTGAATGTTTATACGAGCTGAAGAATTTCAAAAAGAGACTCACCAATGTGAGCGTTCATCCGAGTAAAGTGGTGCTGTTTCGATATTTGAGGTCTGTGCTCTTAACATTTTGTTAACATCTTTACAGTTACCATTCTTAAGGCGGGATATATTCCAATCTTGTATTTCTCCTTTTCTTCAACAAATTCATTCGACCTCCGATTTGTGTCCAGTCCATCGAGGGTAATGAAAATATTATGTTACGTGATTTTCAATTTACAATGTAAGCGTTAATTCCGATAAAGCGTAAAATCGTTATTTTACTTATAATAACACAGCTCAACGGCCGGTTTGGTGCCGCAAGATTGTATATTTTTTCTATATGTTACCTCTACGCTGATCCAATTTTAACATCTGATATTGATATTCTTCGTAAGAACGTGGCATTAGACCATTTTTAAATAAAATCTAATTTTACAGAAAAATGCAAGTTTTATCAAATATTTTTACAGTGAGTAAGCTCCTTTTTCGTGATTGTCTTGAGTGAGACTTGTCGAGGCACATCAAAGTCCAAACGTAATTAGCCATCATGTGTGTATGTCCCATTTTTCCTGATAGCTATATCTTCCATGATTTGTATTTCTTGGGGGGAGCGTTCTCCTTGCTTTTCACTGAAGCAGTCAGGATTTTCTGCGAATTTATCTTGATCCTTCAATTCTATCCCGAAATCAGAAAAAACTAATTTTCACGCAACCTGTAAGCGTTTTCCTAAATTATTGAATAACCCACTCTCTGCATATATGACGAAATGTCTTAGGGTAGTTCGACCAAACTTGTCTTCGCTTTGCTACCGTTGAAAAATTTCTGCATGAATTTTAAACGAGAAATGATTGAAATTTTAAAAAACATTCAATGAGCTGCTAACGGCACTCACTGTGAAACTTAAATTCATTCGAAAACCCTGTGTAGTAATTTGAAATATAAGTTGATATGGGTTTTAGCAGTAGTCATCTTCCCAATAAACCATACATGAATTCTCCCGGCACCAAGAATTCTTTTTTCTATCGACTGTAAACGTCATTCTTGTAACAGAATTCCAATATCAAATTCTCATCCGGTTTTAAAGGGCAAACCATTGGAGAATGCACTTGTCCGATGCTGCAAATTTCTTAAGCGTAGGTTTCATGAGCTACATTATTTTCATTAAAAATAAAATAATTCCTCCTGTCACATGTTAAGTATTAAGTTATTTTTTAGTTATGCCTATATTTATTTGTGAGTTTCAAGAATATTGCCCTGTTATTCAGGCCACCACACGCTCGCGAACGGGAAAGTGGTGAGAAGAAATCGGCCTCTTCCTTTCTTGCACGCATTCGTTCTTTTAATCCTTTCGTATAAAGACGAAAGCAGATCAATCTGACACTGGAACAAGATTTTATTCTTTTTTACCCAGCATAATATAGGGGCTTTATTTTAAGTACTCTTCACATTGCCCAAGTGAGTGAAGTGGCCTAAATTTAAATCGCGAAACTTGCCAACGTGCGTATACCGTTGTATCCATATATATATATATATATATTTAATATAAAAGTGTCATCGGGAAATAAACGAGCGAGAGATAAGTCGACCGCTGATCGCTCGAAATTTAAATAAATAAATGAATAAAAAATATGATAATAAAGGTTGGCATACGGCGGTAACGGAGGTGCGAGGCTATGATCGTTCTCGTTATTTCGGGTTGCATATTCATGAATTACTCCAAAACTCTTCCTACTCTCTTTCCTGTGTTTCTTTTTACTATTTGATTATCAACGCTTCTCACTAATATTATCTCCTAATTAATGGCATGTAACTAATGATTCCTTATTACATTAAAACTCTTAAAAAAGCCTTTCATAGCTTCTATTATTTCGTAGGTTAACAAGATGAGTGCGGGTAATGGAGCATACGAAACAATAAACATGTTGCAAGTAATATTTTCGCAAGAATATTCTTTTAATTTGGGCTCCACAAATGATGTGATAAAACGGAGACAATGTTTTTCATCATACCCTACGAAGTCATGAAATCCTACGAGTTCGTACGATCCTGTCAGTTTATGAAAAAAGCTGGTCGAAGAACGAAAATTGTTCCCTGGAATATCTCTTACGTTCACGAGTAATTACTCGCGCTAATTCGACAAATCGTTTCGAGTCATTACGCCGATCGCTCCAGCGCGTGCCAACTATTGCAGAATATATCCGTGCGGACGAGGCATAACAAAAAAGATTAGCCCTAATAAGCCCGACTACCGCTGAGGTGATTTTACTAATAAAGTTCAACTTAACGACCAGAGCTTCGCTCAACCGGACTCATTAGCGTCGACGTTTCTGAAATTTGCCTCAAACATGCGATTCAAAAAATAAAATAAAATGCTGCAATAAAAGCTTTCGCACAATGAGAGAAAAGTGTATAGTATTTACAAAAAACGCGCATGGTAAAAGAGAGTATAGTCGAATTGCTTCTAGTTTATTGGCACCGTAATCATAATATCGTTAACACAACTATAAACGAAAAATATATCTAAACATGCAGCTTTAGTAGCGTGCTCGACTATCTATTATCCCCGAAAAAAACTACTAACTATTATAAAAATATTAACTGAATTAACCTTATCGATATTGTAAAGTCTTTCACAGTAGTCAACAGTTATTTCAGAGATACTAGATAAAAAAAACACACTACCAAAACGGCATGATTAGACAGACGCTTGTAGTTGTGTTAACCATATTATGATTGCGGTAGCAATAAGCTATATGAATTTTACTATGCCCACTTTTACCATGGGCGGTTTTTAAAATAAATACTATGGACATTTTTCTCAGTGCAAGTTTGTACTATTTCTATGGTTACAAGATCTTACGAAAAGTAACTATACGAATAGCATTATGGTAATCTTAAAGTGAAGACGTAAATCATTTGTGGAACGTGTCATTAAAGTAGACAGCGGTGGCACGCTGTGATCGATATAGATATATCAGGGCATTCATTTATCAGTTTTTAGAATTCGATATTTCGAAAAATATTGGGCTGCGCAAAAATCCATGTAAGCAGTGACATATATTATCAAAAGGGCGATCTGTGCAAAATTCCACCTATGTCAGAGGTAACAGCTATTCGGATTGCAGCTGGAATAACTTTCATCCGTTATGCCAAATCTACGATGCAAATAATATAAGTACTCGGTAGCATAGTGGCAGCGTACGTAATTATAGATAGGTCGTAGGTTCGAATCTCCATGTAGGTGCAATATTTTTTTCGATAGGAATTATTTCAGGAGGTCAGGGAATAACAAATCATGATAAACTATCATACAGGTACTATCATACAGTACTCTCGATTATATTTTTTTTGAATTTTTGAATTTATGAAATATTATATACATTTAGTAGACATACCATTCAAAATGGTAAAAGCCACTATTTTTTTATAGTGTAAGGAAATATCCATTTAATGAAAACCTAGCTACTGAAATATATAGCATTGACAATCAACGTATGCTTGAAAGCTTGTTGGTTGCGATTGACAAATGAGCATAATTAACACAACTGCTAAAATATCATAAGCAGTACTATATTTTCGGCAGTAATCATGACTATAAAATATTATTGTCCCCTCAAGGTAATGTAAAATATGGTTGAAGTTACTATCCATTTCTCTCTGTGCAGGTGTTGGGTAGAAATATTTATCGAAATAAATCATCAGCTACAAAATATCAAAGAAAACAAAGTATCATAAAACGATACCTTCTCTTTCGACCGTTTCCATTAGTCAATTAGCATCTCCATTTAGTTATAACCCCTTGCGGGCTCTAACTATGCTTTCACGCCCCTTTGACTATGACCCTCCATTTGTCCAGGTATAGTTCAGGTTAACTCTGCTGGAGACACGTTCACTACTGCTGGTATTTGTATTTAGTTACCGGGTTACATCTATCTAGATGGGTAAAAAATTGCATTTTTCAAAAATATTTTTATTCGATCGTATCACCTATATTCCCTGAAAATTTCCCAAAATATTCCTAAAAGATTCCTAAATTCCTAAAAAAGGAAATTTCTAAAATATTCCTAAAATTGAATGAGCTACAGCTTCTAACAGGCGGCTGGGCGAACGGTAGCAGCACCATACTTCAAACTTTAAGGGGTCTTCTCACTTTAGACGCTAAAAAAGGCTATTTTCACGATTTTCTTTTATAGGTTCATATCATAGATAATGATATAAAAGTTGTTACACTTAATAAATACACTTTCGAAATACAGAATAAATTTTTTAATGTATTTGTGTGACCCAAACAAACTTTAAACGCGTTTAAAAAAAATTATAACGCATAATGTATTTGTGTGGCCCAAACAAACTTTAAACGTTTTTCGACGGCCTGTTGATAAAATCTTCGAGACTATTGAACCGATCCTTATGAAATTGTAGCCACATATTCTTCACAACAATAGCTATACCGTCTAGGGAGGATTAAAAAAAAAACTTATATTTACTATTTTTTTTGCAGAAAGCGGTGGAAAAGACACGTTTTTTTTTGTTTTGTTCGAAAAATGTCCGCTATTCTGTTAGTTTTGCATATATAAAAATCGTATGGTATGGGCTATTACCATACTGAATCTAAGACCGTTTGACCTTTTTGTTTCGGATGATCCGTCTCCGAGACTTCATCAACAGTGCAAACCTACAATTTTTTTAGGACACTTTTTTAACTACCATTTCCGTCTGTCAATAGCGACTTAATAAATAAATAAAATTTCTAAGTATTTCGAAAGTGTATTTATTGAGTGTAACAATGTTTATATTAATATCTATAATATGAACCTATAAAAAATCATGAAAACAGCCTCTCTTTTATCGTCTAAGGTGAGAAGACCCCTTAAACGCGTTTTCTCGAAACACTGTTTTCAAAGTCGGTCGACATGATATCTCGAGAATCACTTGATGGATTGTTTCCAAATAACAGGAGATACGATGAGAAACATTTAAAGGTAGTTGACGCACTCACTTCTTTAAAATCGATCTTCATTTTTTAATAGTTACGTAAAAATGACGACTTTTGACATAAATTTTGTATGTTCGAGGTTCAATTCGTCGCAACGTTGTTAAAAAAAATCGACGGTCGTTAGCGACTCGTATTTATTGTTAACTTAAATAACTCGTTTGGCGTTTAGATTTCAGATGGACCGTTTGAGCTGGAGAGTGTCCACTGTCAAATGTCACGAAAAAAAATGTTATCATCTGCCAGTGGCCATGTTTTTTGTTATTTTTCTGTATTTTTTGGTGAATTTTTTAAGGTTCGACATTTGTGTTTAAAAAAATGCGATTCTTTTTCGCTAACCGTTAAATGTAGCCCCTTAAAATTTGATGAAAATAGCAGAAATTAATCACGACAATAATTTATTTTTTGAATATTGATATTCAAATTACCAGCCCCGCTGAACGCGCATTCCTGATGAGCCTTTTGCGGCATCAGACTACGAATGTTTATGAGGCACGAAATCATCCAGCCATGTCTCGCTTCCTAGACTCAGCCAGGGAAAATAAACCACGTGGAATGATGGCGTACACGTCTGTGCCTTCAAGTTCGCCCAAGGGGCGAAAAAAACTTAACGCTTCGAGTAGTCGAGGGAGAAAAAAATTATTCAAAAAGAACCATTCGTTTGTACATGTACTTATCGGGGAGAAGGTCTATCGTAATATAGAACGTGTGGCAGGAAACTTAATGGCCGAGCGAACGGTCTTTTTCCTTGTTAAGTAATAAAGAGGAAAGAACTTTGCTCCGTTATAAATGCAGCTAAGTCTGAAGCTTGCGGCATTAAATTATTGCTATTAACGTAAGGCGGAGCGTATACAACAGCGCTCTGATAATATATGTCATGTATTGGAGTGATCCGTAAACGGTTTCTTCGGAAACTTTTTTTCACCATACTTTTCGTACACTATATATTGTTTTCGAAATGTTAGTTACGTGCAAGTAATGTTATGTGAAAATATTTTCTCTGAACTTGTTATATCGATTTCTCGACAGTATAGAACAGAACTTTCGAGTTTTTCGGACTTGATAAAAACAAATATAACTACACACACACACACACACACACACACACACACACACACACCCACACACACACGCACGCACGCACGCACGCACGCACGCACCTCTGCTACCTCTGATATAGATGGAATAGGTGGAATTTTGCACAGATTGCTTTTTTGATAATATATGTCACTGCTTAAATGGATTTTTGGCGCGGCCCAATAGTTTTCGAAATATCGCATTCTAAAAACTGATTAATGAATGCGCTAATATATCTATATCGATCATAGCGTGTCACCGCTGTCTCTACTTCATTGACAAATGATTTCCGTCTTCACTATACGATAACCATAATGTTGTTTGTATAGGCACTTTTCGTAAGATCTTGTAACAGTTTATACTCAACAAGTGTTAATGTCAACCATATAAATACACGGAGAGAATTTTTAAGTAATTTTTACTGTGAAATCACAGTAACTCGGTGACAAATGTCCAATTCTTCAGGTTTTTAGGAAACAAATTATAAATTTTCATGGAAATGAATCAAAATTTACTTTTGCGTAACAGAAATTTAAAACATTTTCCAGAATTTTTACTGAAATTAATAGTAAAATTTCATGAAACGTAAAGATTACGACAATAAGTTAAAAAAGTGCTAATATAAATGAAATTTTTCAGTGGAACATTGAGAAATTTGCGTGTTTTCCATAAAAATTTAAAAAAGGAAGCCAAAATTTTTCGTGCGTCCACCGGAATTTTACGTTCTTTATAGTAAAATCAGTTAGGGCTAGGTCGCCTGACCGTACGCGTGAGCTCTGTGTGCGAGCGTGCGTATACGTGAACGCAAGCTGTGAGAGTGCGCTTGTGTATGACGCAGTATGACGAGCACGAACGACGCCGACCCGCGTTGCTTAGCAACAGCGGTACCGCGCATGCGCATTATAGTACGAAGCATGGGCCAAGAAAGCCTCGTGATCTCGTGCAGTCTAACGTGTTCTACGCAGTTCTACGCAAGAACACAAAGAAACGTGAAAAGAAACTTCGAAAAAGGACGTCTACAATGGTACGGAAAGATGATATGCTAAAATAAGTAGCAATCAAGAACACAAATGTTCAGAAATACAGTATATAGAGTATTTATTTAATCATAGGGAATTAATTTTTCGCTAGGGATTTTAGAAATTTCAAGTTTGTCCAGGTTATTTTTACTGTAGAAACTTGGAATTTTTTAGGCAGCCCATTGTTAAAATTCTACATGAGAATGTGTCAGAATTTTTACTGAAAGAAATGTAAAAAATTATGCTATTTGCTTAAATTTTTACATGAATGAAAGCAAAATTTTAAAAGCTAGTGTCAATTTTTGACTATGTGCACATTTGTCACCGGTTTCAAATTTTTAATGTAATTTTTACGGAGATTTCACCGCAAAAAAATACTTAAAAATTCTCTCCGTGTAGTACAAACTTGCACTGAGAAAAGTGGGCATAGTAAAATTCATATAGTTTATTGCTACCGCAATCATAATATGGTTAACACAACTATAAGCGTCTATCTAATCATGCCGTTTTGGTAGTGTGTTTTTTTATCTAGTATCCCTAAAATAAGTAATAACTACTGTGAAAGACTTTACAATATCGATATAGTTAATTCAGTTAATATTTTTACAATAGTTAGTAGTTTTTTTCCGGGATAATAGATAGTCGAGCACGCTACCAAAGTTGCATGTTTAGATACATTTTCCGCTTATAGTTGTGTTAACTATATTATGATTGCGTTGACTATAAACTATAGAGAATTCGACTGTACTCTCTTTTACCATGCGCGTTTGTTGTAAATACCATGCACTTTTCTCTCAGTGTAGTATGAGACTAAATAATTATCCATCCAAATCATCGGTCGCCTGAATGCGAGTACCGAAATTGCGAGAATAGCCACCACGTAGAAGAAGCAAATCGCGAATCAAGTATTCCGCGACTAGGTCAACCCGGCTTACACGTATTGATCGATCGATCGATGAAAGGAATGAAAAAGAATCGTGATATTCGTCGCCGCACTCCACTGGCATGAAGACCCTTTGACCCGAATTTTACGGATTGAATCCACGAGAATTCAATATAAACGATTTATGTCGTACACTCCCGTACGGGTGTTCTGCCCCCTTCACCGATTTCTCGGTCTTCAACGTTATCGGTATCCTGGGACGCGTTAATGGCCATGGCAATCGACGGCTCCGGAGAGCGGGACGGCGTATCACCGTGCACGTAAAGAGAAAAAAGAAGACGAATGAAAAAAAAAAGGAGAAATATCGAGGATACGAGACGATGTTTTATGCTAAGTACCCGATCGTCGCCCAAATCACGAAACGTTGGTACTTAATAATGAACACGCTCGCAATGTCATCTGCTCGTTTCTTCAAAGGTGTTTTTTTTTTCTTTCGATCTTTAACAATAAGGTGAGAAACCTCGTCGGTTGGTCGCGTATATCCCTTCTACAAGTGATTCTCTCTTTTTTTTCGTCACCATCGACGAAACAACGACAATAACGAGGTTTCGCGTGGGATCCTTTAAAAGCCAAACTCTTACGTCGCTGACGTTTCAGTCGAGGCTCGTAAATCGCCGAGTTATATGTTCTGAGAGGCGAGAAATAGAGAATTTCGGGAACAATGGTGCCCCGTCGTTGCTTCCGCGTGATGAAAAAACCGCGTGATCGAGGTTCTATGGCTTGGAGGATGCAGGTTCGAGTTTACTATATGATTTGATAAAACAAAAAAATTCCAACCCTTCCTTGACACACTGGCTCATGTTGACCCGTCGAATTTGAAACAAAATGCTCACTTTCCTAAAATTGAAAGGTTGCAATAATTTTTTACAACAATTCAATTTTATACTTTTCGAATTTTATTTATGCAGCCATATTAAAAAATGCTTAAAGTGTATCGCGTATTTTTTTAAAACAAAAACTGGCCCAAGGGTTGTTAAGGGCTGGCGGATGAGCCAGCCAAATATAAGTGTGTCAAGGAAGGGTTAACAATATTTTGTACTTTATTTTTAATAAATTTCGTCAGTATTCCGGAAAAAAGTATAATAATCCTTTAAATTATTGGCGAAGAAATTCAAATTTAAACAATACTTTTCAGATTCGATCAATGAACCAATCAGTCGATTAGTTCATATATACGAGTATATTATATATTATACATTCTTTCAAATGATTGGAAAAGAAGTGCGAATTTGGAGAATATTGTTTAGATTCGATTAATTGACCAACCAGTTGATTAGTTCATATGTATATGATGTATATAAACACACACACGGTGGCCCATTTAACGTGACCACCCCAAATATCTCGGTTGCCTTCAGAATGACGAAAGAAATGTCAGGAGGTAATTTGATTGATTTTGGATCAAACGACCTATGATATCATTTCAAGGTCATGATATCATAGGTCGTTGGATTCGTCAGAATATCAGCTACAGCGTCTTAATAATAAAAAAACATGTTTCCACTTGAAAAACCATTGATGACCTTGAGAACGTAAAAACGATGTCCTTGACAAAAATGAATGGCCTTCGAAATCAATCAAATTACCTCCTGACATTTTTTTCGTCACTCGAAAAGCAGCCGAGATATTTGGGTCGTCACGTTCAATGGTCCACCCTGTATATATACAGGGTGGATCAATAACTATTAGCACCTTGGATATCTTCGAAACTATAAGGTTCACAGAAATATTTGCTAAAAAGAAATTGCACTGTACGAAAGGGGCCATCCGATAGCGATAATAGTTTTTTTGCAGGTGGAGGTACTTCGGGCATTTGAAGGTCAACTCCATTTT